>MUZC01004657.1:52460-69730 GCA_002072015.1 Radix auricularia | reverse complement strand
AAAAAAACCTACCTTTTCAAAATAAAATAATAAAATAACAGCCCAGAGTCATAATGTAGGCCAGAATATGAAGAAAAAAATCAATTCTATGTAAATTGAAAGTCATTTTGTGGTGTTTTTTTATTTCTTCATTGTTGACTACTTTGCCTAATATGGTAGTAAAGCCTTAGTTGGTAGTCAAGTAATGGCTACTAAGTGTGTCAATAATACTGCCTTACTAATAAATGACAGACTGCAGTAATAGTACTTTTACTATTGTATCAAAGTTGTGTAAATGTTATTTAATTGATATGTCTAAAAGCTCTGTATCTGTTACGGTTTATGTGCAAATTTTATACAAATCATAATCAGTAGTTGTTGTATATGAATTATACTTTGACAAAAGCATGTGCTGTAGACATATTTTTATGAATTTTGTTTGGTTTTGTTATTTTCAGTTGCCTTATGAATATTTGTTTCTTTTCTTTTTTTTTTCTGTTTCTCCAACCCTCCCCAAACCTATGGTCCAACTCCCGTGTTTTAAAATACCCATTTTTAAAATTCTCCATTTACTTCTTCTACTGTTTTATGTTCACACAAAAACTTTTTTTTTTAAATGTCTGAAAAATCAAATTTTTTAAACTAAACTTCCAATCAATTTTGTTTAATGTGAAAATTTTATTAACTCTTTGGTTTTTCAATGAATTCTCCCTGCCCCAAATCCATGTATACTGTTAATCAATCACTTTGCTTTCAATTCACTGCTGCATTATGGCACACCCTGGTACCACCTTACAATAATAATACGCTTGGTGTGTGTGTGTGCTTTACTTTTTCACTGTTAACCATATCAATCACCTTTGTTATAATTTTCTTTTCAAATTAAATGTCTTTATTTTATACTCCTGTTTTGATTTTTTTTAAATAATCAAAATAATAATAATAATAATAAAATTATTTATTTAAAAAAAATTTTAAAAATTAAATGTAATGGGTGAATTTAAAATGAAATTATTATGTTTCAAAAAAATAATTATTCAATTAATCTTTAAATGTTTTTTTGAATATTTTTTTGTTTTTGTTTTTTTTTTGAAAATGCACACTTACACACACAACACTTGAATATTTAACAAAAATTCTTCAATTCAATTTCAAACTATTTGTATTTCCTTTATTAAAAAAAATATATTAAAAACTTAACATTGCAATGCATATCTACCACTTTGGTATACTTTTACTAAACAAAATTTTTTTTAAAAAAATTTTTAAACAAAATTGTCAAAATGTTTGTTGGCCATGTTAAAAACACCCAGCCCTTCCACTCCCAACCTCTGCCTACTCCCACCCCTATGCCTTGCCAGCAGGTGCCCTGTACTCCGAGTCACACTCTAAGGCGCTGGTGCCCATCAACCTCCGCACTGCCCTGGTCTCCATCCGTTTTGTCACTATCACCTGGGATCTCCCCAATGTGCCGGCTGCCAAAGACGTCTCTTCATTTTCTGTGTTTTGGCGAGAAGTTGGGTCTGAAAGGTAGGGAATAAAATAAAGTGAAATAAAAATAGAAATATCCACATCACAAGTATTAATATATAGCATTACTTAGGTGTAATTGAAATTGAGTTAATAAAATGACAGAAGAGTGCATGAGTTATGAAAGTCTAACATTTGAACTCACGTACGAGTCAAATTTCACAGATATTTTAAAGATCTTCAGCTCTGAGTTGGGTGTAGAGGAGAGATCTATGGCTGAGAAACTAAACAGCCAACCCAGCTATTTAAAAAATGCATGCTTTAATGCTATAGACACAGCAATTTTTGCTACAATTTTGAAAAACAATTTGGTTTAAAAACTTTTGAAAGACGAGTTGTGATATGTTTGAGTTACTTCAGATATTGTAGATGTGTCACAGTAGGAAATATAAAACATTACCGTTTCTAAAACAATTAAACCAAGATTTGAAATTGAACCTGAAACCTCGGGGAAACGGCTAAGACAACCGGTTTATTTTAAAAATGATTTATGTCTTTTCAGAGAGCGTGTTAGCAACACCACGCTACGAGAGTTCAACATCCAAGGCCTGAAGCCAAGGACAGAGTATGAGATACGTGTACGTGCCTACAACAACCAGGGTCCCAGCCAGAGGGAGGCCAAAATAAACGTAGTCACGGGCGAAGATGGTAATCTAACATATCAAGTTTTTAATCTACTATAAAAAAATTTTTTTTGAAAACTGGAGCTTAAAAAAATAAGAACGTATTTTGAAAATCAATTAGATAAAGGTACTATAAATATTGGTGGACTAATAATTAATGTACATTATACCAATCACAATTATTGCTAACTTCTTGAAATTTTAACTCTTAATGTGCCTTTAGGTTTTCGGAAAACTTCCGCCTCAGTACCGTAAGAATTTCCCAAATTGCGATCAACCGGTTATGAAATTAAAAATAAAATCCATTTTTATTATTATGGTCATACTGATGTCATCTTTTAGAATAAGAATGGTTATTTTATATATCCGAAAGACCGTTATGAGTTTAAAACTATTTTTACCTGTAGTTTAGTACTATTATTTTAGTAATAAAATATATCGAAATAGCATCTTCGAAAAAAAAAAAAATTTTAAATTAAAAAAAACATCGCGAATCGAGCAATAACACTAGTGAGGGAATCATCCGCCATTGGCGGAAGTCGAAAACATCGTTCATCTCGCACTGAATAGTTTTTATTTTCTGTAATTTCATTTCTAAAGAGAGTTCTATCGAGTTGCGCATTACCGCTCTTTGGTACAAAACGGTAAACCGCGGATTACAGCGCTTTGGTACATTAAGAGTTAATTAGCTACAGCCATTCAAACATAGAATTGTATTATTATTATTATTATTATAATTATATATATGTCCAAATATTATAGGTATTGTGCCTATATTCAGATAGTAGGTACTCTGTTAGTGATCTTAGTCAGCCATCTGTGGTGGTAGTGTTTTAATAGGAAATACTTGGTTTCCTTGCAGTGCTGGTGCCCAGCCCGCCAATCAACCTGCAAGCTACAACACTCTCATCCACCAGCATCATGGTCAAATGGGATCCACCTCTGGAACCCAAGGGGACAATCAGGTCCTACACACTCATTTCTTACAAGGTCAGTGTGTGTTGTTGTATAGTCAGATCTTACTCTTACACACTCATTTCTTACAAGGTCAGTGTGTGTTGTTATATAGTCAGATCTTACACTTACACACTCATTTCTTACAAGGTCAGTGTGTGTTGTTATATAGTCAGATCTTACACACTCATTTCTTACAAGGTCAGAGTGTGTTGTTATATAGTCAGATCTTACACTTACACACTCATTTCTTACAAGGTCAGAGTGTGTTGTTATATAGTCAGATCTTACACTTACACACTCATTTCTTATTAGATCAGTGTGTGATGTTATATAGTCAGATCTTACACTTACACACTCATTTCTTACAAGGTCAGTGTGTGTTGTTATATAGTCTGATCTTACACACTCATTTCTTACAAGGTCAGAGTGTGTTGTTATATAGTCAGATCTTACACTTACACACTCATTTCTTATTAGATCAGTGTGTTTTATCAATACACAGTCAGATTTTACATACATTTTTTGTAACTACTTTTGTAAGCACCTAGTTTAGTTTTTAATTTTTACCCACCACAGCTATACACAGCCTGACCGCTGAGTCCCAGCAATACAACACAACCAGCAGAACTGGGACTTGTTATGTTTAAACATATTTTTCTTTTCTACTTCCAACCTGCTTTTACGCAATGGCAAGAATGCATAACTACAAAAACACCCCACAATATATGACATAATAATTCATAATTGAAATAGTAACTAGACTTTCATGTTTATGCAACTATCTGACAAGCCTGGACTGACCATTTTAATGTAAAACTTCCTTTACTTGCTTTAGGTTGGTTCAAAGACTGAAGATGAGTTAATATTGTCAGAAACCACAAGCACCTTGAGGAGCTTACAAAGTTTCAGTAAGTGACCAATATTTGCCTGAACATGTTGTCTTAATGATGTCTGCGCCTTGTTAGCTTACAGACAACATAGAGTTGTTAGCAGCCCTTGTTGTTTGTGTTGGGACCAAGCTAATCAAAATAAGTAGTTCTGGGGAACCTTGTCTTATCCCCATCTTTAAAAAAGAGTAGTACAATTACTCAAATTTTCACAAACTAATAACAGGAGAGATATTTAAAGATCCCAGTTAATCCATGCTAAAAAAAATAATTTTAAATTGTAAAAATGCCTTGGCATTAACTCATGGCATTGGTATGACCTTTCCAGGAGAGTACAGTTTTCGTGTTGTTGCTCACAATGAAAATGGACCAGGCACAAGTACACCCGAGGTCCTGGCAAGGACGTACTCTGACATACCTTCTGACGTTCCTCAAAATTTTACTGTAGAGGTTTCCAGTTCAACGGTCAGTGGCTATTTGTTGACTCACTCCTACGTGAAATGATCCTAATCTTAACAAGAAATCTCTACTTGCCAATGAGGGTTTGTTGTTATGCAATGATCTAAAACCCTATTTTCTACAGTAATTTGATTATTAAATTTGTTTAAATTCTTAACTTAAATGTGTTGTTTTTTTTAAAAGTTGTTTTAGGTATTGAGTTAGAGAATATTAATTTGAAGTTATAAGTTGAATTCACTGATTAATTTTATTAATGTTGACAAATAATACTGTTTCTGTAACCCACCCTTTCCACCACACACATAACCCTTACACCACTGGTTGGGGTTTTGGGGAATCTCATGCCCCTATAATTCAGTAACAGTAAATTATTGTTGAAAATGTTGAACTCAGTAACATTCGTTGAAGATTTGATAAATTTCATAACATTTTTGTTGAAGTTATGTTGAATTTCATAAATTTTTTTGGATGCAGTAACATTTGTTGAAGATTTGTTGCATTGCCTAACATTTGTTGAACTCTATTAATTTTTATTGAAGATATGTTGAATTTTATAAGATTATTGTTTGAATGTGCTAAGATTTGTTGTTTGTCCCTGTCCAGAGTTTGATTGTGAGGTGGCAGCCACCACCTGAGAATGCACAGAATGGAATCATCACAGGTTACAAGATCAGGGCCAGGCGGAAAGGAGCAGAGAATAAGTACGCAGAGACTTTAACCACAGATGGTCATAGAAATACGTACGCCATATTAGGTTAGTTACTCTCTCTATGTTTTCCAGGGAAGCAAAAAAAAAACATAGGCCTTTTGTATGTTTTGCCAGTTATTCACTGTAAACTATATTTTTTAAAACGTATATTATGAGATCGTTGGTTGTCTGTAGAGTTCTCTAGTATTTTGCCTTCCTTACATGTTGATCCTTTCAATACATTTATCTAATACATTGCCTTCATTACATGTTGATCCTTTCAATACATTTATCTAATACATTGCCTTCATTACATGTTGATCCTCTCAATACATCCATCTAATACATTGCCTTCATTACATGTTGATCCATTCAATACATCCATCTAATACATTGCCTTCATTACATGTTGATCTGTCCAATATGTCCATCTAATACATTGCCTTCATTCTTCATTACATGTTGATCCTCTCAATACATCCATCTAATACATTGCCTTCATTACATGTTGATCCATTCAATGCGTCCATCTCCAGGACTAAAGGAGGGCACAGAGTACCAGGTCAGGATATCAGCAATGACAATAAATGGCTCAGGGCCGGTAACTCCGTGGGAAGTGGCCACAACATACAAAGAGGATCTTCAAGGTGAGTACTGTCATGCCAACACCACCCCCACCCCTAAATATTTTTGTTGGTTATCTCATTAGATTAGATTTAATTCATAATTTTTAAACACCTTTTTTTAATGTAAGTTTTTTTCTTCTTTATTCTTTAAAAAGTTAACTATCTAAACTACAATAATTGATATGATTAACGTTTTATTGATTTAACCCATTCCGCACCCCATAAACAGTGAACATTTATTGGAAAGCTTATCAGCACATTTCAGATTTGTTCTTAAAATGTTTATATTTTTATCTGCAATATTGATGATAGAACAATCACTGATGACTGGGAGCAATCATTGTTTATATTGATGACAGGGAGCAATAAATCTTTTTGTTGATAACTGGGAGCAATCATTGTTTATATTGATGACTGGGAGCAATAAATCTTTTTGTTTACAACTGGGAGCAATCATTGTTTATATTGATAACTGGGAGCAATCATTGTTTTCCTTGCAGAGTCTGAAGTCCCAGGTCAACCTGCCCACCTCTATGCCCAGCCTAAAGCCAACTCCATCATCGTTTCCTGGGCCCCGCCTTCACCTCACAGCAAGATTTTAGTCAGAGGCTATGTGCTTGGCTATGGGAAAGGCATTGATGATGTGTACAAACACTCATTGGATTCCAATACACATGATTATCACATCAAAAATTTGCGTAAGCTTTAAATCCCCAAACTGTCATTGTGGCCAATGATTTCTTGTCCAAATTTCTCTCAACATAATTATACCTATGTGGGGCTCTCGTTGGATTCAATGAATATTAGTTTTGAATATTTTAATAATACCTACATATAACAAAAAAATTTTTTTTACACCACAGCAAATTTGCTTTTTACAGTTTTTAAGTTCAGCTTTAAAAATAAAACATGATCTCGTTTCTTATTCTCTGCAACTATTAGAATGTTAATACAGAGTTAGTTAAGTATTTTTAATATTTAAGTTAGAAAGAAAATATACTTGAAATTGACATAATTTATTTCATTTAATTAAACATATTAAAAATCATCAATTGTCAGTTAGCTGATCTCTTTTTAATTTTCAAAAAAGCTTTCAAGAGAAGATGCACAAGCAATTTGCATGAATAAAACAATAAATTTTAAGCTCCATTTATAATTTTTGTGACTTATTTTTCTAACCAATTGTTTTTACCTTATGCTGACTATGAATGAGATACTCTTAAACCACTACATAACATCTAGCGTGAGGGTAAAATAGGGTAACAGTTTTAAAAAATCTTAAAATTTTAGTTCAGTTGAGGTTAAATATTCAAGACACATTTTTAAGCTTACATTCATCAATACTGTTATACTTTGGAACAAAATTTTCATTTTGCTAGACAATATCATGACACATAAATTGAAAATATTGATATTTTAACTAACATCAACTAATTATTAAATTTGTATTGTTATTTAAATTATTTTTTCCCATCCATTTCAGAACCCAATTCCCAATATGTTATCACGATTCGGGCATTTAACAACAAAGGTCAAGGTCCTAGCAGATATGAGACTGTCAACACACCAGAAGATATTGGTAATTTTTTGTTTTTTTAGTTTTTCTTTTTCTTTAGAAATACTTACAGAAATCAAAATTTTCATGAGCGTTTTACCATTTGTAGAAATAACCCACCAAACGAAAATAAATAAATAAGATAGTTTCTAGAAATAACTGCCAAAACGGTAGGAGAAGAGAACGTCCGAAAAACCAAAAGTCACATTACAAAACATGCATTCAATAAAAAAAAAATTATTACTCATCTCATATATCCTATAGAATAGGACTGCAAGAAAACTTTTGAATCAAATACAGGATACACAAACTAATTGTGTAATGAAAACAATACATTAAAGAGTTATTAATTTACTAATACAAAAGTAGACATTTTGAGTAATGCGTTTGTCAGTACACATCTGCTTGTGTTATTTTTAAGAATTTCATTTAGAAACCTTATTCGGTGGGTATTCATGGTAGTTAAGTGAAGGCAACTCACCTACAGAATTTAATCTTTTTGTACCCAAAGTAATGACTATACACCAGTGCTGTGTTAATCAGTGGTTGAAATTTTGTGTTGATTTCTTCTGCCAGAGATGGAGCCTGCCACTCCCATGCTACCTCCAGTGGGACTCAACGCGCACGTGTTGTCATCCTCCACGATCTTACTGACGTGGGCAGACAACTCACTCAGCAAGAACCAGAAGATCACAGACAACCGTTACTACACCATCAAGTACAGGCAGCTCAATATCAGGGGAAGTAAATTTAGGTAAAACAACATTCATGGGATCATCTTCTCTTGTCTCTGCAGTGTTTGGTATAGAATGAAATCTGTGATGGAATAGAATGAAATCAGTGATGGAATAGAATGAAATCAGTGATGATATAGAATGAAATCAGTGATGGTATAGAATCAAATCAGTGATGGTATAGAATTAAATCAGCAATGAAATAGAATTAAATCAGTGATGAAATAGAATGAAATCAGTGATGAAATAGAATGAAATCACTGTTGGTATATAATCAAATCAGAGTTGGCAGGGCCGGACTTAGCCATTGAACTAAACCCTGCAAATTTCAATAATTGCGTCCCAATTTAGTTAACATTTTAGTATTCTAAAAAAATGGTATATAGCTTATAATATTTTTAGCTAACATTCAAAAAATCATTATAACTTAAACTTTAACACAGTAATTAACACAATTACAGTGTTGGTATATAATCAAATCAGTGCTGATAAAGAATCAAATCGGTGGTTTGCCTTTTGATTTATTTTATTATAATTTTATTGCTATTATTATTGATATTCCTGCAAACTCAGAACTTAACCATAATGACTTCATTCCTATCATTAGGATGGGCTTAATGATATTAAAAGATACAGACAGCACTGCCCTATAGATAAAACTAGATGTAGCTTCATGTGTTTGTAAGGTTATAGAGTAAAACAAACCTACTTGCATTTGTGTGCGTGTCCTTTTGGCAGGTTCATCAACTCAACAGATCTAAACTACCACATCGAAGGCCTACGACCAAACACAGAGTATGAGTTCATGGTCAAGGTCATCAAAGGGCGCCGCGAGTCAGACTACAGCATGACCGTCACCAACAAGACGGAAGAGGCCCGTAAGTGGACACCTACTTCTCTGTTGTTTTTATTGACCAAGCTAAAGTATTCGCATTGTTGTGTTGTAGTTTTGCTCTGGGATGTTGGAGAACAATTAATAGATGTCATGGAATAATAATAATTGAAAATTTATATAGCGCAGTACCCCAACAAGCTACTATTGTAGCACACATATTATCGATGCATTCAATGTAAAACATTTATATCCTAAATACAACATATAACCTTACAGTGCATATAAGCTACATTTATCATTTATGAAATTGTTTGATCGTTGTTTGAAAGTAAAGTAAAGTTTGAAGAGATGTGTTTTTAGTGCAGTCTTGAAAACCTTAGTAGTTGGAATACTGCGAATGTGTAATGGTTATTTATGCCGCATTCACATATAGAAACTGAAGATGTTGAAGTTGATCTAAAAACCTCTTTTAGGGCCATGGAAATAAATGACTAAATTTCAGCTAGAATACCATTATGAAATAAGACTGCACATATTTTCAAGGGATATATCATTTGAAAAAATGAAGAGTGTTACTTTATTTTCCTCTAATTCTAAATGAGATTTGTTTTGTTTTTTACTTTGACGTAGCCCCTGGTTCCGAACCACGAGACGTCACCCCTGTGCCTCTTGAAAACAACCCGCTGGCAGTGAGTCTTAACTGGCAGCCCCCAGCCAAACCCAACGGCTTGATAACCGGGTACCTCATCTACTACACCAACGATCTCCATACAGATGACATGATGTGGCCAATGGAGGGTGTGGTTGGGGACAGGTGAGAAAAATGGGCATTTTAGGTAGAAGGGAGTCAATGCAGGTAATATGGTGTCAATGCAGGTAATAGGGTGTCAATGCAGGTAATAGGGTGTAAATGCAGGTAAAAGGGAATCAGTGCAGGTAATGGGGAATCAATGCAGGTTATAGGGAATCAATGCAAGTAATGGGGAATTGATGCAGGTAATAGGGAGTCAATGCAGGTTATAGGGAATCAATGCAGGTAATGGGGAATCAATGCAGGTAATGGGGAATCAATGCAGGTAATAGGGTGTCAATGCAGGTAATAGGGTGTCAATGAAGGTAATAGGGTGCCAATGCAGGTAATGGGGAGTCAATGCAGGTAAAAGGGAATCAATGCAGGTAATGGGGAATCAATGCAGGTAAAAGGGAATCAATGCAGGTAATGGGGAATCAATGCAGGGAATAGGGAATCAGTGCATTTAATAAATAGGAATTCAATACGGGTAATAGGGCATTGATGCAAAATTAGGGAGTCAATGCAGATGACTGGAAGTTAATTCAGGTAAAGGAAATAGACTCCCTGTATTACTTGTATTATCTCCCCATTACCTTTATGGATTCCCTTTTACTTGTATACAGGTAAATGGGAATCAATATTTGTAATAATGCCTTAATCTAGGTATTAGGAATTATCTACAGATAATTGGTAGTTAATACATGTATATAGGATCAATTCAGGTAAAAGTGATTCAAAATAGGTAACCAGGAAAATTATGGTCCATGTGCCAAAAGGATGATTGGGACAACAGGTGGTAGGAGAGGGGACAATGGCTGGTTAGAATTAGATGAAAGAGATAACTGTTAAAAGACATTGAAATTAGAAGTCATGACCTCTGACCTGGCATGTCATACAGTTCATCATGATGTTAAAAACGGAAATAGTTTCCTTTCATTTCTGATCAGTTTACTGTTATTATTAAGATTAAAGGATCAATTTATAAATTAGATGCTGTGATAGATGAGATGAATGATTGTTTATCCACAGGTTATCTACAGTGATAGATAAACTGACACCAGACACTAGGTACCATTTCAAGGTCCAAGCTCGGAACTCTAAAGGCTACAGTCCCAAAAGTGTCCCGGTCACCTTCATGACTCCTCCAGGTCAGTTGCCGTGTGTTGTGTAGGAAACTTAATCTTTATGAGGAAAAAATATTTATATGAATATTATTAAAACCGGTTTATAATATCAAAGAGTGAGATCCATTTAAACAACAATGTCTGTAAATGTTATGAGAAAGGCTCATTCATAAGGGTATTTTGGTGATTAGGATTTATTTCTTTGCCCAGTCCCTCAGACAGACTCCACCAGTGCTGAGAAAGACTAAAGGTCTGTCTACCAATGTTATCACTATTGTTATCCCTCATTTCAGTCCCTCAGACAGACTCCACCAGTGCTGAGAAAGACTAAAGGTCTGTCTTCCAATGTTATCACTATTGTTATCCCTCATTTCAGTCCCTCAGACAGACTCCACCAGTGCTGAGAAAGACTAAAGGTCTGTCTACCAATGTTATCACTATTGTTATCCCTCATTTCAGTCCCTCAGACAGACTCCACCAGTGCCGAGAAAGACAAAGTTCTGTCTACCAATGCTATCATTATCATTGGAGCTTGTGCAGCAGGATTTGTGTTTTGTACAGTGGTCATCATCATCATTGTCTGCCTGTGCAAGTGTAGAGGAAACCGCTCGGCAAAGTAAGTCTGTTTACTTAAGACAGCTCGCTGAATGGATGGGGTGAACTTTGAACTTATCGTATTATGGGCCAATCCTTGTAATGATCAAAAAGTTACTTTTGCTATAATTTGGCCACTCTCTGATTCAATTTTATATAATTTGATGGGTGCGTTTCTGAAGGTGACAAAAAAATTTTGTTTTGTTGTTCAGTCTTGAAGGTGACCAAAAGTTAAATGTTCTATAATTTGATTGGTCACTTTACTCACGTCATTGGCTACCGAATTGATTACAAACTGGATGCTCTCTGTCACAACTTCTCTTCTGATTCATCCCCTTCTTATCTTACTGAATTTCTGTCGGTCTACTCACCCAGTCGTCAGCTACGCTCTTCTGCAGAAACACGCATTTGCTGTGTTACTAAGACACAAACTAAAAGATTTGGTGAAAGGTCATTCTCTTTTTGTGCAGCCAAACAATTTAATTCTCTACCATTATACATCCATGGTATACCAACAACCAAGTCCTTTAAGGCTGCACTTAAGACGCATCATTTCAAAATGTATTTACAAAATTAATGAAAGAACATTTCTTTTAATGATTAATGATATCCACGCCCATAATTTATTTCCATTTCAACATTTGATATCAAGCCCCATAACTTCGTTCCATTTCAACATTTTTTTCTTGCATTTCAACATTTGATATCAAGCCCCATAAATTCTTTCATTTCCAGCCAAAACAAAAATCAAAGCAAACTGACAAAGGTGCCACCACCCAATGTTAAACCACCAGATCTGTGGATACACCAGCCAAGTCATTTAGAGCTTCAAAAGATGGAGAGGTCCAATAGAAGTGAGAGCTCTGCATCTGTTGCCACCAGCACCTTGAGGCGAGGCTCCCGTGGTTCAGCCGACCAGACGGATGACCAGGCTTCAACTCTGGACAGAAGACGGAATTCATTTGTTGGTAGGGAAGAACTTTTTTTTTGTTGAAATATCTGGGGTAGTTCAGAATTGTTGTAACATATTATAGAAAAACTTGAACATTGCCCCTTCACATCCCCTCCCCCAGTCTAACCATTATCCCAGACCTGTGCATGCCCTGATCCTCTTAGTCCCTGTCATTTTACTTGACACATCTGAAACAACATCTGATATATCAACTAATCTCCCTTTGTTCTTCCCACAACCAGATGACCGGGGCTACCCGTCCAGTGGTGAGGAGAGATACCAGCCCATACAGCCACGTAATCTCATACGTCCCAAGCCCGTCCAACTGCCTCCGGATGCACAGATATCTTTTAGAGAACGTATGTTATTAGTAAATCTATGAGTCGTCAGTTTTATCTTGTTGTAAAAAATTATTATTCAGCATCATTAGTTGATTTCTTTTTTAGTATCGAAATGACAAGAAATGGATTAATTTGATTTTTTAAATTAAAATATTTATTTACAAATATATATATAGATAGATAGATATAGCAATAAGGAAATAGTATCTTTTTATCAGTAATATTTTGTGGAATATACTTATATATAAAAATATAGTGTATATACTTGTTCTATAGCCGTTCGTTCATAAGCCGATCATTCTCTTTTTGGAAGAGGATAATTAATATGAAAAGTGTGTAAATCGGTTGAAAGCCAACCCCAAGAGTTTCCAGTAATTTTTTTTTTTTTTTTTGTAAACTAGCACAAACGCGTGGATAAAAATTCATGAAATAATCTATTAAAACAAAGATAAATAAAATGAATCAATAAGGTGAGTGCAGATGTTTAATAATATTTTATAGCTTTTGGTAGAGCAGTTGAATCTTGTAGAATGTAGACAAAGACCTTGATGATCTACAATAACAAAACCAATATTCAATGTACATGCAGAAATCACCTATGACCCGCTTGCAAGCCGCCCCTCCAACATTTTTCTCTAGATTTTGTCCCCCAAAAATTGTCGGCTTTACAAAGAGTAGATACGGTATATATATTTTAAAATTATGTTTGACTGATTCTCCTGACCTCCACAGCAATAGCCACGGTCACAGCAGCCCCCAATGGCCATATATTGCAGTATGGGGACAACCCAGGTGGCCAACTGCCCATGCGTCCCATCTACCCACGGACACAATACAACACACAGTACACAAGTGCAGCCAGGGTCAACGCTGGGGATTTGCCTCACACTTGCCCACCAACTAGTAAGGCTCTGTTATATCACTTGTTAAAAGACATTCATAATTGTAAAAAAAAATTATTTACTAATGTTTGTGTGTTTCTTAATACAAGCATTATTATACCTAGGAATGAATGCTGCACTCATGGTCGGAATGTAAAGTTCTTACATACTACAGTAGAAAAATATATGTAAACATGATTAAATTTTTGCTGTTCCGAAAGCTATTTAAAAAAATTTAATGAGTAATTAAATTTTTCCTGTAATATTGAACACTTATAAACAAGAATTAAATAAATTTCGGTAAATAAATTTTTAAAAATTTGATTAATACGAACTCATTTTTAACTTCCAAAAAAAAAATTATAGTAGTTATAATAGAATAATTTTTTTTTTTTTTTAAAAACTTTTATACTAAGTATTTGAAATGTGTACTTAATATAAATACACATTTTACCACCTCTTTACATAGGCATACATTTTTTAAAGACTGTCTTTGTGTAATTTTTAATGTTTCAACTGAAACTTACCACTAAGATTTTGTTTACTTGCATCTTGCCAGCACTGAACTGTTTTGATCAATCATTATTTTCTTTGCTTATTATATACCCAATTAATCTTACGCATTGAGATCCAAAGTTATGTGTATACTACATTTATTTTATGTGTGTTAAGTAACAAAATAACAGCATTGCATGTCAACTCATATAATCCATCAGCTACCTCAATTTATTTTTAGCCAGATTTTGTTTTGTTTGTTCCTTACTTCCTTCTCACAGTCCTTTAGTGCAACACTTCCTAGTTTTAGTGGGTATTCCCCTTGATCAGCTGTTTAGTATGATAGTCATATTATGATTGTTTTAGGGAATGTCCAAATTCTTAAGTTTTGATGTAACTCAGAGTTGAAGTTATCCAATATATTCCTAATCTATCCAAATTAAATCACTAAAAACAATGAGAATTTCATTCCAAACAATGTGAGTAGAGAATCTAGCCGAAAAGAAATTATTTTTAGAAAGATCAACTTTTTATCAACTCTTTACTATTTGTGAAAGTATATCTCCTTATCTTGATACTTGTATACGTCTTCCCAATCTGGCCGACTCCTCTAAAACATCGGTCTATATTTCTTTTAGATAAGCAGGAATTTACTTTTAAATTTTTAACAGCATGTGTGTGCATTTTTGTGTTTGCTTGTGTGCTTCCAGGCAAAATTCTGTCAGCTGTGGATGAAGATGACCGTGATGGTAGCATTGAAATGACCGGTGGCATGGATGAGTCTTACAACTCAAGAATTGGATATGGTTTGTGTGCCCCTTAGCAATTTATCCTACTTTGTACTTGCATGGCTGTCTGCTGCCTAATTTTTATTTTAACCATTTTGATCACTTTTTGGGATGCGGGGAACTTAAGAAATCCCTCCCCCATTTTTTTTTTCCTCTTCAAGACAGTTTTAACAGATAGAAGCTACTTATTTTTTTTAACTGTTGTAAGTTGACTAGACTATTTTAACAGTAGAAGGAACCCCATTTGTACTATTTTAACAATAGAATGAGCTTCCATTAGTACTATTTTAACAATAGAAGGAATCCCCATTTGTACTATTTTAACAATAGAAGAAACTTCCATTAGTACTATTTTAACAATAGAAGAAACTTCTATTAGTACTATTTTAACAATTAGAAGGAACTTCCATTAGCAGTGGCGTCGCTAGGGGGGTGCGGTAGGGGCGGGCCGCCCCGGGTGACACCATCTGGGGGGATGACACCAGACTGTAAAATTCTATATATTCCTGTTATTTGGCACTGGAAAAGTCGGAGGAGTTCTATGGGTTAAATCATGAGGGGGTGACACCATGAGCTACCACCCCGGGTGACACCAACCCTAGTGACGTCTCTGTCCATTAGTACTATTTTAACAATAGAAGGAACTTCATTAGTACTACTTTAAAAATAGAAGGAACTGCCGTTTTGTACTATTTTAACAATAAACGGAATCCCTATTAGTGCTATTTTAACAGCAGCAATCCCACCTACACTAAACCGAACTTTTCTGTGCTCATTCTAATATTCACATTTTTTTTTCAAGTTAGCACATTGACTTTTTGTGTAACGGATTATAAAAGATTTATAAATTTTTCCATAATCTAAAGTGAAGTTAAACCTTTAGATTGAAAGTAAATTAAAAATCAAATATAATCAATAATATACAAAAGAAGCTATTTACATTCTGAGAAGCAATCTTGACAATCTCAGAAAATTACGCCTCTATATTTTTATTTAGTTGTTTTTTTTAATGAGATAAGAACAATTTACATTGTTTCACTAATATTCTTTTAAAATAATTGACATAAATTATGTAAAGAATTTTAAAAATTATGCATGTTTTTTAAATAATATTTTAATAACCAAAGATTTTCTTCAGTTGATAGATGGAAAGTATAAGACTTTGTTTTTGTATGTTGCCATAACTTGCATGATGAATGAGATATAAATACACCCTTGCTGCATGGTATTATGTAACCTAATAATTATAATGCTACTCATAGCACAGCACACGTACATTACCTTGTACTTGATTTCACTTGTGACAAAATGTCTGTTTCAGTGAAACCTCAACAAAGTATAAGCCCTTACAAGAAGCCCACAGCCCCTGTAATGTCAACACCCAGCAAGGGGCAGAGAACTCCCATCTTCCACTCCAAATCTCCAGATCTGAAGAGCAAAAAGGATGAAGCAGATTTGTCTGTGAGTGTTAAGTAAAATTTCTCATTTATCCTGCTCACATTGCATTAAAATTTCATTTTCTGCTTTCTTACTTTCTTAAAATTAAAAAAATCTGAGTTTGTTTCCTTAAAATTAGAAGTAAAAAAATTTGTCTTCGATTGCTAAATAGAATCTTTAACCTTTAGAACTTTGAATATACAGATTTTTTAAAATCTAGAACATGCCCTTTGGTTTCCCCCTTTTCAGGCTTATCCATGGCCTATTCAGTAACTTGCATTCTATCTATCATAAAGAATAGAGTAGCGATAAATAAATAAAATACAAGATTCACAAACAAATTGTGTTAAAGCTTGATTAATTGTCTAATACTTAACATAATACAGGGAGTCCCAGCTCATGCTGTTTCGTTGTTACAAACGCACACCCATAAAAAATAATTCATAACATTGTATTGGTTTCTCTTGTTTTTATATTTACTTTCATTCATGTGGTAACAAATTGTTCTCTTTTTTAAATACTTTTTTATGTCATTAACTGTTACATTTTTTTATAGTACTGTATTTATAGTACTATACAGTATCTTTTTAAATTTATGTTTCTGCTTACACTGAAAATCTGGTTACGATCCAAGAACAAATCAACATCATAACCCGAGGACTCCCAGGACCCCTATACTAATTAATGATAAAATAATACTAAACGTACTAGTCTATTACGAAAGCTTTAATTGATTGTTTAATTTACACAATTTGTTTGTGTTTCTGGTAGTTGACCCTCTATCAAGACTGATAGTGTTTCTGGTAGTTGACCCTCTATCAAGACTGATAGTGTTTCTGGTAGTTGACCCTCTATCAAGACTGATAGTGTTTCTTGTAGTTGACTCTCTATCAAGACTGATAGTGTTTCTGGTAGTTGACTCTCTATCAAGACTGATAGTGTTTCTGGTAGTTGACTCTCTATCAAGACTGATAGTGTTTCTGGTAGTTGAC
>MUZC01004657.1:9826-52060 GCA_002072015.1 Radix auricularia | reverse complement strand
CTCTATCAAGACTGATAGTGTTTCTGGTAGTTGACCCTCTATCAAGACTGATAGTGTTTCTGGTAGTTGACCCTCTATCAAGACTGATTGTGTTTCTGGTAGTTGACTCTCTATCAAGACTGATTGTGTTTCTGGTAGTTGACTCTCTATCAAGTCTGATTGTGTTTCTGGTAGTTGACCCTCTATCAAGACTGATGGTGTTTCTGGTAGTTGACTCTCTATCAAGACTGATAGTGTTTCTGGTAGTTGACTCTCTATCAAGACTGATAGTGTTTCTGGTAGTTGACTCTCTATCAAGACTGATGGTGTTTCTGGTAGTTGACTCTCTATCAAGACTGAAAGTGTTTCTGATAGTTTACTCTCTATCAAGACTAATTCCACTTCCGAGCCCCCTTATTTGTAGTCCTTATTAATATTGAAATCAGTGAATGTGAATGAGATCATGAAAGATGAGATCTTTTGGGATATCCACAGAAGTCATTGAGTACTGAGGAGTTAACAGCAGAAATGGCCAATCTTGAAGGCTTGATGAAAGATCTGAATGCAATCACACAGCAGGAGTTTGAATGCTAACAGTGGATCAAGGGAAGGGAGAGATGCATGCTAAGGGAGGGAATTCAAGATTAAACAATACAATTCATGGCACATTGTAAAAGAATATGTATGGTTGTCTTATATTTTTTTGTGTATGGGAGTGGGATTATAAACTGGTTAAAATTTTATTTTACATAACAAAATAAATGTATGATTTAACTACTCACATAACTTTTTGTATGTAAGAAAAAACTCTAAAATGATTAACAATACCTTTGTTGTTGTTTTTTTTGCAAAATGTTATCAAGGGGCACAATAATGTCTCTGTGGCCACGTCTTAGGTTTGAGAATGTAGGTTTGTGCTAGAATAAAGGACCTTACTCCACAAAGCATCCCAGGCCAACATAAACAAATCATCTAGCGGGATGTTATTAGTGCCTCATCTTTGCCCATTGTGAGACTTGAGTGAGTCTATCGTTTGAATGAAAGGGAAACTGGTTTGTAGGTGAGTAAGTCTATCGTTTGAATGAAAGGGAAATTGGTTTTGTAGGTGAGTGAGTCTATCGTTTGAATGAAAGGGAAACTGGTTTGTAGGTGAGTGAGTCTATCGTTTGAATGAAAGGGAAACTGGTTTGTAGGTGAGTAAGTCTATCGTTTGAATGAAAGGGAAATTGGTTTTGTAGGTGAGTGGCACATGTCATGGATTCTGAATCTTGCAGTTAACATCTTGAATGAAACCAGAGTGTGTTTGTGTGTAATTAGTGATGGGTTTTGATGTATAAATTAAAAACAGAGAATTTGAATGCACAAATCTCTAAAGTTAGTCCTAACCTATGTAGTTAGTCCTAACCTATGTCCAAGTGATACCATAGTGGCAAACCTACAACACAATGGGGATTGGCTGTTGTGTATCCCTTTGGTTAGTGAAGTGACATATCATTCTGTCATCTTTATTCATGTTAAGCAATTTGTCAAATGTCAGCAACATTTTAGTTTTATTATTTTTTTTTTGTAATAAAGTTGTTGTTTTTTTTGTACCAGTCGTTTGTTAATATCATTGGCTCAGTAACTATTCAAAAATAGAATATGTAAGAAATTTTACAAACAGAATGTTTTCATGAATTTGAATATTATACATTGTTTTACCGTCAAGATTATAAACAGAATAATTATACATATTTTGATAATGCCAATAAAAGTTTAACAGTTTTAGAAATACATTATGATAACATTTTAATATTCTCCGCCCCCCCCCCTAACTACTTAACCTACCTCCCACTGATTATGTAACAAATACATACTACAGAGTGGTCATGAACATCTCCTACACCGTGTACGTTCATTTAAAAAGATTTTCTAAGACTTGAAACAAAGCAAAGGGCATTTAATTTTTTCTTTCATTTAAAATAGTTTTCTTGTAAGTAATAAACCTTTGATGACATTGCAGGATTCCTGTAATTTAAAACAACTTTGTCTGTTCATTTTTAGGTTTTTATTATTACTGCATTTATTTATAGATCACCTGACATTTCTTATCATGACTTGTAAATACCACCACTATTTGGGTTGTGTGTAATAGTCTGTGTTTAATTAAACACTCCATTGTGGTTGTGTGTAATAGTCTGTGTTTAATTAAACACTCCATTGTGGTTGTGTGAAACTTTTTATCTAAACACTGGTTAAGAGTGTGTTTTAACTTGTCTGTGTTTAAGGTTATTGAAATTTGATACCACACCATGACTCTCTCCCCCCCCTCCTCCTCCTACCCAACTCCCACTATATTATGATGATTGAATGTTCTCCTTAAATCCCGTTGATGATACCATCTTTAGGAAATAAATTCAGTCTGAGCTATCACACAGGTTAAACTGGGGTGCAGTTGTTACAGTAGTTCTAATAGTTTGTCTCTCTCAAAACAATAAATGGAAGAGAAGCCATTCTCGGTGTAGGGATAAAAGACTTATTTATTATGTACTCCATATGTTATGTTTGTAAATGAAATATACTCAACTGATATCATGTTGTGACAAAGTTATACAGCCGATCATAACCTGTACTTTAGGGCCGGGGATGGGGGGACAGATTTTTGTTAAGTTTATATACAAAATTGTTATTTGGGTAGTCTACGAAATAAACGTGGCATAGTATGAGAAATTATTTTAATTTTAAGGCAAAAATAAGTTTTGTTTCAGCATTTTGCCATTGAAAAAATAAGTTGTGCTGGTGAGGTAACAAAATATGTACATTTCAAACTACCCTGACAATGGCAGGAAAATATAACATCTTTCTATATGAAACTTATGGGACAAAAGGAGAAGGTTTTTATTTTTTTCAATACTAATTAGTGTGAGGAAGATCTATAGATCTTTCTTTTATTATTATTGTAAAATGTTAATACTGTATTTACATAACTATAAGACATTGTATGTTAATTCTTTTTTATATAATAAAATTGATGCTAACTCTTTGTATGTTAATCTATATTTTAAAATACATTTGATAACATATTGTATGGTAATCTATTTTTCTAATCAACATCATCAGGATAAGGTTGTAGGATTAATATAAATGTATGTGCTCATAACCACTTTCATGCATCTGATCACCACAGATAATTTATTTGTACTTAACATGATCTGGAGCCGTGGGTTTGTCAGTGGCCCCTCAACTGCAGACACACGGCATCAGAACAATAACTGCAGCATTTTTGTCATAGAAGATTATCATTATCAGCATTAGTGACCACCTCCGTTTTGCTGACACCTCAATGTGTGTCCTGTGTCATGTCAGTAGGTGCATGATATTTATTTGTGTTTTGTTGTACAGTCTTGGCCTGATCTTGACACATGCTCTTCTCCCCTGGTGCTGGCAGTGGTGTGCACACATTCTCATCTCCCTTGGTGATGGCAGTAGTGTGCAATCAAAATAAGTTTAGACAACTTCATTTCCATGTTCAGATTTTTTTGTATTTTTATACAGTAGAGATTTTTTTTTAAGTAGCATATTTATTAAAGTTAATTAAAAGCCGAACCTAATTTTTCTCTCAGAATTTTGCCGAGTCCAAAGAAAAAAAAAAACACTATTAAAGATTGAGTTTCCTAGAATATTTGTTCTGCAAGAGAAGCAATTATTTTATCTAAATTATTTGTTCATAAACAAGGAAGTACCACTCTCCTTTGTTAAAGTCTAATTTAAAAATAGCTCTTAAAAAGTTTAACCGAGAAATAGCAAAGAAACAAACATGATAGTGAAACAACGCACAGTGCGTTGGTCCGTGCTTTCGAGCAGGGCGGATGAACGCAGTGTGTGTTGTTCCGCATCGAAAGAGTTAAAAAAAATCTCATACTTATATTATATGACCAAAATAAACATGAAGCAAAAACTGAATTTACTGATGTTCCAAGTTTTATATGATCTCTTGTATGGTCACTGAATTTTCTGACTGCATATAAATCACATAAACAATAGATTCAGTTCACCAAACAATTTTTTTTTATTTTATCAACAGTTTTCATTAAATAAATCCTAACTAAATCATCCATCAGTGAAAAACTTATTAAGCACAATTTAAATAGATCAATATCTGAAATCAAACTGATTATGTTCAACAAAATAAGTAAACATACGACAACTTAACTACGTAAGTTATTCTCATTACTAAATGAAAACTTTTCATTTGAAATTTTCTTACTTTAACTATACATTTTTTTATTCATTATGTTTTTTTAATCCTTTTGCTTAAAGAATAGGCCAGTTGTTTCAAGAAGAATTCCTTTCTTTTGTTTAACTTCCATGTGTACTTTGGTCTTCACCTTGTGAAGTCACTTTGGTCCTCACCTTGTGAAGTCATTATGGTCCTCACCTTGTGAAGTCATTATGGTCCTCACCTTTTGAAGTCACTTTGGTCCTCACCTTGTGAAGTCACTTTGGTCCTCACCTCGTTAAGTCACTTTGGTCCTCACCTTTTGAAGTCACTTTGGTCCTCACCTTTTGAAGTCACTTTGGTCCTCACCTTATCAAGTCACTTTGGTCCTCACCTTTTGAAGTCACTTTGGTCCTCACCTTATCAAGTCACTTTGGTCCTCACCTTATCAAGTCACTTTGGTCCTCACCTTTTGAAGTCACTTTGGTCCTCACCTTATCAAGTCACTCTGGTCCTCACCTTATCAAGTCACTTTGGTCCTCACCTTGTGAATTCACTGTGTTGTGCTCTCTAGCTCAACTGTGAGAAGATTGTCCTTTAACCTTTAATTTAAACCATGCTTTTTCCTTGTGTCTTTGAGACATATCATGTTCTTTAGAGAAAAAACATCACCCAAAACTTTTGAGTTCAAAGTTTTTCTAAAATGATTTCTTCCAAGAAAATAATTTGTTAAGACCAATTCAAGCCAAAAATATTTTTTTCCAAATGTTCTTGCCAGCTGTGACATGAACTTGTTACCTTGAATTCTATTGTTTAATGGGTGAATTCACTTGACGAAATTTGTGTAATGGGTGAATTCAGTTGACCAAATTTGTGTTATGGGTGAATTCAGTTGACCAAATTTGTGTAATGGGTGAATTCATTTGACCAAATTTGTGTAATGGGTGAATTCAGTTGACCAAATTTGTTTTACAAGAACTTGTGGGTCACTTTGTCCTGGGTAGGGAATGCTGAGTTTGCTTGATTGCTATTTGTAAAAGTATGTTGCAAAATGAGAGATTCTGATAGCTGTTTGCCTGATACTTTTTGCTATAAAGACCTCCTCCTTAGTTGTATAAATACATAGACATTTTTTCATGCATTTATACTTTAAACCTAGTTTTTGCATTCAACCATGAATCACTACAGTTGTCAAAGCCCATTTCTACAGGCCAAGACTTTCATTTCTGTTTAAAATGTATTTTATGTGTAATAAAGCATGTTTAAGTTTGGATATTTACATGGTTTTGAATTTGAGTTTGAATTTGAGAATATTTTGTTTAAAATAACAAAATTATTATTTATGCAATGCTTTTGAATCGAAAAGGAAAGTACCAAAGTTGTAATTGAAATTAATATCAATAATTTTCTCCCCTTAATTATAGTGATTGATACTGAAAAAATTGCTACTATTGAGTACCAATTACTACCAAAGAAAGTTTCACAACTGTGAACATTTTTAAAAGATTAGAATGCACGAACATTGGTAAGAGATTTGTCAGATTTTTAAGATGTGAATATTGTTTAAAAATTTCTTTATGTTGAAAAAAAAATATATATATTTTTTTTGGTGCACCCTTGAAAATTGCGTTTCAATTTGGGCTGAAATCATTTAAAAATAAGCATGCAGCCTAGAAATCACTTGTATGCAAGAATTTTTTTGTAATATTGTATCTCAGAAACATGTTAAGACTTGCACATGTTAAAGGTTGGTAAAAACACTAAATGTACATTTTAAGATCAACTGTTTTAAAATACCAGGAATTAAAAGCTAATTCTTTATTGTTAAAATAAGCTTGCTTTTTTATAAGAGAAATTATTTGAGTCACCATGAAGTACCTGTGGCAGATGTTATTTTATTTTCAGACTGACTTAAATAATATCAATTAAACTCATTTTATTTGGCATAAAAGAAGGGAAAATATTTTAGAGAGCTTCATTACAGATTTTACTGAGATTGTGAGTGAAATACTTTATAGAAAAATTTAACACCCCATGATCTATCTTCAATTTGTTTTTTCAAATAGTCATCAAATTTTTATAATCTTGTAGTTCAGATGAAAATAACATTTATTTACAAAAAATTGGTTGTGATGATATTTTGAGTTTTGGTTTTAACATTATTTTTATATAAATATATCTCCTAGTTTTTAGCATTAAATTTTTATCAAAGACATTATCTGACATTTTTCTAGGCTTTCACTTTAAGATTATAATTAGTTTGTTGTTGTTTTTTTTGTTGTGAATTTTACCTTTGATAGAATTTTTACATTGTTTTTAACAGATTTTATTCGTGTAAAAAACTTTTAAAAAGGTGTCAGAAACTTAAAGGTAAAAAAAACAAACAAACAACTAAGAATACATTAATATGTCGCTGTGTGTCTTCTTCTTAATTAGCAAACAACGATTTTAAAAATGTATAATAACTAAACCAAGGTATCAATGGTCCAGCTACTCCCCCCCCCCCCCAAACTTTCCCTGAAACATCCCTTACCAACTAGAAACTAGTGTAAATAAATACTTGTGAGATTGTTTAAGGTGACTGGACATAGTGACAGTTTCCCCAGCCTTTCTTGTATCTGTTGTCTCTTGTCTCACATATTATTATTGCCATTATCAATCATACAAACCAAGTCAATATTGAAAATTAATGCAAATTTTTTTTTTAAGTCCTTGTTCTTTTTGTCTGTTTAGTGTCTCATAAAATAAATTACATGAACTGTGTCTTGTGTGTGTCCTTGTCACTTTGTTTCCTTTTTTTAAAAAATATGCACTTTTGTTTTGTTTTGTTGTGTGTGTTTGTTTATTTTATTGTACTAGTTTTTGTTTTTTTGATTCTTTTACATATGATTTGAAAAAAAAAATTATAAAATATTAAAGACATTTTGTCAAGCAAATAAAATTTTGTATAAAAATATTTGCATTGTCATTGTTTTCTCTGTTTAATTTAATTTTAACACTCTAAAACAAAATTTTCTTCTAACATTTTTGAAATATAATTACACAGCCAGGTTATTTTACACATTATATCAAATTTATCAAAAGATATGGTAATAAATTATTTGTATAAGATCTTTAAGGTGTTCGAGTGGCAGTGTGGTCAGCTAGTGTACTGAGAGTCACGGGTTCGAGTCTCGGTGAAGGCAGGGTCTTGTTCTCGTGTTAAACGGTTTGCCTGAGTCCACCGAGCTCCGAATGGGTACCTGACATCAGTTGGGGAAGTAAAGGTGGCTGAGCATTGTGCTGGCTATAAAAAATGTGAATTTTCCCCTTAGGCCAGCATGGTCTGAAAGCGGAATTTTAATTTATAAGGTCTTAACTTTATAAATCACATTGATGCTTTTATACTTTTTTCATAACTCAAGAATGACAATTCTCGCCTTATACTTATACCTATAAATCGAGAAGGATAATTTTGGTCACGTTCTTTTAACACTGAACGCAACGCGCCACGATGTCATCATAAACAGTCCAAGTCACGTGACGTGACGTGGGAACGAATCCGTATGTCGATTGTTTATTCGTCATAGATCACGTTATAGCAATATCCTGGACGGGCACAGCTGCTGTTACCACACATAAAGCGATGTTGATAGATGAGTTTATGGCTCTGTAGAAGACTTATAGCTGCACCGAAGTAGTCGTACAAGTGGCGTTGAAAGTAGGTGTGAGCAGGGAATACTCGGAATACAGATACATTTTATGTAATACATGTACTAGCAGACCCGTCGTGGTTTCAACGATATCAGTAAAAATGAATAAATTTAAGAAACCATTGAGTAAAAAGTTTTTAAAACAAATAGATCTTATACCAGAAACCTACGCGTAAGTGTGCAAAAAAAAAAAAAGAAAAGAAAGTCAAAGTTTCATAGCAAACTGATAAATAAATTCATTAATAATTTTAAAAGGCATAAAAAGAATATTAAGGGGCTCTGCTCCAAAATGAGTGATAATTTTTTATTAGTATTTTTTATTGCCATTGTACTCAGCTATATTTATCAATATCGCGTAAATTGATTGGGGAATTAAATTATTAACGTGCAGTAAAAAAGACATTTGGGACCCCCAGTCCCGAATAAATGAACAATAGGAGTTCAGCGCCCTATAGTAATTAAATATAGACTCTTTAGTTTATAAATACCAAGATGGACAAGATACATTAATTTACACTATTTTTACAGCTAATATAAAAAAAAAAACACGACATTTAGGGACCACTAGCCGATTCGGTGCAAGATGTCATTTTTTTTTTTAAAAACTGTTCATTTTAATTCAGTTTTATCATAGATATATTTCTCAAGATCGTTAAAAATTGAATGGGAACATTATCTTAAACATATACGAATAAAGATATTTGGGGCCCCCATCCACGAAGGCGGAATGGAAATGAGAAGTTCAGTGCCCTATAGCTTTTTATAATATGGGCTACCAAATTTTTGTATACAAATTTTGGTCTCATTTACTCAGTAGCTAAAGCATAAAACTATTTTTATATAGCCCATATAAGCACCAAAAATACATTATGGGCCCCTAGGGCCCATTCAGTTCAAGATGTAAAGTTGAAAACACATCTGCATTTCAATCGGCATAATAATGGATATATCTATCATTATTTGTCAAATCGTTAATAATTGAATGGGGAATAAAATCTTAAACGTTTAAGAAAATAGGCACTTTGGGCCCCGAAAAAATGCTCATTAGGCGTACAGTGCCCTATATTATTTTAATATTGGCTGTCAAGTTTTTATATACAAAGTTCAATTAAGATCCATCAATGTACTCAGTAGCTAAAGCTTTAACCAATTTTTACAGAGCTCATTTGAGCAAAATTTGACATCATGGGCCCCCAGTGTCCTATTAGAGGTAAAAGAAAAAATGTTGCCAGTTATCTTCCGCCGAGCGTACTAAACAGTCTCCAAACGTTTTATGACGATCGGATGCATGGTTTATAAAGGGCATGCAGACACATACACAGACATACTATGATTTATATGTAGATAGATAAATAAGCAAAACATGATATTAAGGGCTCCCTGGCCCAATCAGTTGCAAGGTGTAAATTTTGAGAATTTGTTCATTTCAATTTGAATCACATGGAGTATAGTATCGATATTAGTCGAGACAAGGGCACATAATGAGGAATAAAATCTTAAACGTTTAAGAAAAAGGAATCGGGGCCCCACCCGAAAGGATGAAAATTAGTGATTCAATCACCGATTGAATTTTAATATGGGCTATCAAATTATAATAAACCAAGTTTGTTTCCGAGTCATCCATTTTCCCAGTCGTCAATGCTTATACAATTTGTATGCATCTCGTACAGGCAAAAACGACATTAAGGGTCCCAGGCAAAATCGGTGCAAGAAATTAATTTTAAAATACCTGTTTAATTATAATAGATATATTTTTCAATATCTTTCAAGGTCGTGTAAATTCGAAATGAGAATAAAGTCTTAAACGCTTACGAAAATATAAATGTTGGGCCCCCGGCCCCAAATTATTGGACAATAGGAGTTTAACGCCATATGTTATTTTAATATTGTCTGTGAAGTATGTATGTACTTAATTTGATCAAGATCCATTCATTTTCCATGTAGCTAAAGCTGAAGCTAATTTTTATATAGCTCATTATAGAAAAACAAAACATTTTGGGCCCCCAGCTCCCCATAAAAGTCAATGTTCAAAAAAAAAATAATAATAATAACATTTTAAAAAATCACACAAACCATTCCGGAAGCATAGCAACAATTTTTTAAAGTTTCATCGTGATCGGATGAATGGTTTAGTCAGCTATAACGGACAAACATAAATAATTTGATTTTTATAAATATAGATGTCAGAAAATAATAAAAAAGTATTTAGCGCTTACCCTAGCCTAAGACTAGGCTTTCGGTAGGTGCGTCACAGGTATAATAAAGAAAAACATTTTTTTTTTAAATACAAAACATTGATAACTTGACAAAACGTATAATTGCAGGCGTATGTTAATGAAAGTAAGTTTAGTCCGAAAAGTATAGTTTGAATATAAGATAAAATACGGATATGTAGTTGGAAGCAGAGAATCCATTTTTTTCGGAATACAAAAAAGAGAGACCTTTTAGCAATTTTTTAACGCGTGTCTTAGGCGCATAGAGAATTCATGTGTCTGAAAATAGCGTATATATATAGTTGACGAGAGTGTAAAAAGACAAATAAAAGTTCAGTTATATAGGAAGGGAAGGAGTCAGAGAAGAAGTTTCGGGGGGGGGGGGATCCCAAAATGGACAATTTGTAATCAACTCATGAAGCATATCCTCTCTCCCCCCAACCCTTGGACATCCATGACTTCAAAAGTACATCCCTACGGCACCATTACTTAAGAATTGGTATTAATAGATTGCAGCGAGAAGTGGCTAAATCATGGTGCGGTGTGACGCGACACTGGACAAAGAGGATGTCTTCCAAAATTGTTGTAACCAGGGCCGCAAGGAGATTGGCCTCAATGTACCCGGACTAAAAAGTGTAGAACATTGGGATTTCAATGGTTATGACTAATATTCGCTTTAAGCTGCTATCTGTCAGACACCGCGCAGCAGTTAAGAGTTACCACGAAAAAAAAAGTTTCACACGTATAATGTATGGGATGTAAACTTTTTCTAATAAAAAATTGATGCTTTACATTTTACATCCTGGCAACATTGATTTTTTCCCACAGGAACCACTAAAACTTAAATTAAAGGAATATATGTTATGACATTGGCAAGCCAAACGCATGACATCAGTTTCCTAGTGATTGAGACAGAAATAGGTGTCCCCAGTAAATGCTGATTGCGCCTTTGGAGTCCAGCCCGCACCCGTTACCCCCGCACCAAAAACTCAATTTTTCATTGTCTTTCGCATGCAAGTTTAAACTCCAGACCAAAAAGCATATGAAAATTCTTATGCTGTTATGGGACGACAAACAGGACTAGTACACTGAAATAACGTTACGCATTGATGAAAGATGGGGAATGCAGGGTGACACTCTGCCAGGCAGATTCATTAATACGCGTGCTCTTTATTGGGGATTAGCGTTTTAAACAACATGTAAATTGTCACTGAAAAGTGAGTCAAATAGCATTGCCCACTCCTAGGGAGGAATCGCCGAGGGACATGGACAAAGTTTAGTATTTAAATGTTGATTTTTTGAGACTTACTTAGGGGCCGTCATTAGAGTACGTCTCGATTCAAGGGGGTGTGGGTTGTAAGAAAGTGTGACAGTTTGTGAAAGGTCCGGCCATTTGTGATATCACACTTTTTTTAAAAAAAATATTTTTCTATTTTTTAAAGTACAATTTAAATAGCTTTTAATTATTTTTTTTTTAAATTTGTGAAACATTTGAACTAGTTTTACGTCAAAATACCATGAAATGCGTATCTCCTGAATGTGTTGTGCATAACTCTGAATGGGATGATATAAAAGAATCAGGAATGGTTTGACAATCTTGTTCGCACCAACATATAGTTCACTCAAATAGTAAAATATCAGGACATAAAATGTGGCGATAAACTACAAAGCTCATTTTTCAACGTTTTACCTTCGAGATTCTTTCCTCCTCTAATCCCAATCAACCAAGCAACTGATGGATTTAGAGCTACAGATCCATATTCTCGTAAATTTCCTTCCTTGTTTGCGGCACAAACTCTCAAAATTGATGACATTATGCCGAAATCAACATGAGTTTTCAAAGTGCAACCATATGATCTTGATTGTCCATCTTTGCTGACCAGCTTACTTGGTCGAATTAGCAAAGTATGTCACTGATATTTTGCCTCACAATGTTAAAGAAACATGCAGGACAACACAGAGCTCGGGCTTAGTAGAATGTGCACCCCCAAAATGTTCAAGAATCAACTCAGTTAAAACGCATCCGTCCTTTCAGAATTGCTGTTAGAAGGCAGAGGTAACTATGAACAATTCCAATCACCATGGTAAGAGATGTCCAGTGAATATTTTTGAATTAAACATAATTCACAGGACCATAATAACAGATTCAATATAACACAAGAGTTAGTCACATATTTTTTCAATCTAGTCTTTTTTAAAAAGTCAAATTGTTTTGTTTCCTTTTTATTATTTAATCACTGGCAGAAGACAAGTTTCGCTTATCTACTTCTTTTCCTGTGTCAAAAGATTGCATAATCGGAAGATTATCTAAAACTTGACCTAACCCATTGTAAAAGAAAAGGTTGCAGATAAATGATGTGTCTTATATAATTGTCAAGTCTAATTTTTGCAAGTTTTGCTTTCAAATTCGATCTAGATTGAATTACTGCTTCATTGAGTAACTATGATTCTGTTAACAATTAAATATTCTACTATTAAAGTCATTTTAATGATCAGATAGTTCATTTGAGTAGGGGTGTACCGGATTTCGGATTTCACTCCGGCAACTCCGGCTATTTTAACAAATCCGTCAGGATTTCACTTTATTAATCCGGCAGGCACGTAGAGCCCTAATTTATATATATTCATAATGGGTCCGGCAAATCTGAAATCAGGCCATTTAAAAAAAATCTGATTCCGGCTCCAGCGGGATTTCAAAATTTTTGAATTAAAGTACATCCTTACCTTTAAGTGGAAATTTTATATTTTAATACAGTTTAATAGTGAAGTTTATTTTAAGTATTAAATTAAATATTTTGATAAGGGTAAGCTGTGTGACGTACTTTAGAGGGGGGGGGGGATTGTGTCCCTAGACTTGTGACGGGAGGGGGTTAAAAATGGTCAAAAATAGCGTGACGTACTTTATGGACGGCCCCTAAATGTACTGAAACTGCAATTAGCATCCCCAATTTAAAATTTGGAGAAAAAATTTATTTCAAATATTTGTTATCAAAACCACAATTTTTAACTGTTAACCATCATCTTCTAGTTTTAGCTTTTAAATTAAAAAGAAGAAAAAATGCGCAAATGAATCACATTCACATCATTGACTTTAAAACTTTAATATATTTATTTTATATCGTATCAGATCAGTTTCAGCTATCAGAATCATACTCATACACTTTCAATTTTAATCAAAACCAACAGTTTTGTTCATTGGAATATTAAAACTTTAACAACAACAAAACAATTTATAAATTAACTAAGCGATGCAATCTTAAGTATGGTCACTTGTTCAACGTGTCTTCTTATGCGTCTTACACGTAAGCGTTCATGGTTGACTGAATTTGTTTACTATCACTACTTCAGAAGTTCATTGACGTCATTGGTCGTGGGAAAATGTCATAACCTTTCAACTGTGCATACAAGTTAAAGGATAATTAAGTTCGAAGTATTTTCGATCGTCAAATTATTGGAAATCAGTCATAGCTATCCCAGATGTAACGAAAAAGTTATTTAGAAAATAAAACGTGACAATTGTGTGTAACTGCCCTTCATTTTTTTAGGCGGCCGATAAATGTAATGTAAACCATTTAGTTTCATATAAAAAGACTGGCGTTTTAAATTATACTTGGGTGTTTAGAAACCGGAAATAATTTTTGTAACCGTGAGGTGGCGTTTGGTGTTTGACCTAAATCAAAGATGTCTTCTGCAATGTTTTCGTTTCACTTCTTGCTCTTGGTTATCATATTTTTGTGCGTTTTGGCACAGGCACCAAAAAGAAGATTTGAATACAAACTAAGCTTCAAAGGACCCCATCTAGTGCAGCGAGATAACAGTGTTCCGTTTTGGGAGTATTTTGGAGGTAAGCAAAAATTGAATGTCAAAGACCAATATGAGCGTTATAAGTTATGGTCGAGTTGATTGTCCACGTGTAACGAAAAGACAGCTGTCACAGTACAGTCACTGTCGGCGACTGTCGCCAAAATTTGCGGAAGTAAATTTTAAATATGTTATGAAGTAAATAAACATTACATTTGCATAAAATTATTTATGGATATAAATTCAAAATAAAGTTGTTGTGCTATCACTTAAAAAAAGGTTTAAAAAACCAACTGTTGTCGTTGTGCTCTTTTTAATTTTTATTTTGTCATTTAATTTATTATTTAATTAATATTAATATTTATTTATGTTATATTACTAATATTACTATTACTAATATTTAGTGTGAATTTAGACTTACATTTTCGGGCCAAATAAATAATTATAATCCATGGTCATGGGCAATATTATAGACTATATTATCAATTATCAATATTTATTGGCATAGGCCATAGGCTGCATACTGCATAGGCATAGTGAATAGGTCTCTACTTAGTTAACTTAATCTACTTCATTATTTTCATGAATCATGGCCATGGTAGAAAAGGCCATAATATTGGCAATTATTTTGGGCAAAGTCAAAGAGCTATAAAACATTTATAATTCATATTATAAAGTTTACATTATACAGTTTATAAACTATATTTGCACATCAAATTTAGACAGGAAAATTGAATAGCTCAGACTCTCTAATTTTTTAGGCTGAGTCATTTACCCTACCAGACCAAGTTGTCTGCAGACCAAGTCTCAGGCCCAGGCTCTGAATAAATCTAACATACCCATATGCCTGGGTGCCTGGACATTAAAGAGAAAAAATCAATGCCAACATGCTGTAGAGTAGATTTATCTTTCATCTAGTATTAATATTACAGCAATGTGTGCCAATTCAATGACAGAATTAGTATTGTTTCACACTACATCTTATTTATCATATTAATGGATTTTATGTGACACACCCCAGGATTTCACTTGTTTTCTTTTCTTTACTCACTGCACATGTCCTAATAATAGGGCTGCAGAAATTAACTATTAATTTCTTGATTAATCGCTAAATTATTTAATAATAAAAAAAATTTTAAAACGATTAATCGACCCATCACTTATAAATGTACTGGAAGTCAAAAAGTAATATATTTCTGCCGATTTCCGGGCAATTTCACGAACATCTTGGTTTAATAAAATTTACTTATGAGACCAAAAATTACAATTTTTGACTTTAATTGAAATTAACTGTTAATTTTTCAAAAGTTAATGATTAAATTTAAATTAATCGTCAACAGCCCTAAATAATATGATTAGCTCTCACTTTCTGTGTTACTTGAACTAGAAACCTAATCTTGATAAATTTTGGACCTAAAAGTCTGAATAAACCAATACAATAAATCACCTACACCTAGGGGTAGTCCCACTTTCCTGTAAAGTACTAAGGCTAAGTTCATCAATCATGCACAATATAAAATGAATTTTTGCTATTTTTTAGCTTCTGGTGCATTTATTCTGTTGTACCAAGCAGATTACTGAATAACAGTTACAACTGTATATCAGCTCATTGGGAATTGCATATAAAATAGCGTAGGCTTTTTGGCTTTAGACATTAGTTGAAGATTTACGATTTTTACCTTTGATAGAGTTTTTAAGACCTCATTAATCATAATCACCTATGGGTTAGGCCCATCTAAAAAAATATTATGTACTAGCCTAAATTAAAATTAATTTAATTGTTACTTACACATTTGCTTAGCAACATCAGGGATAATTATAATCCTACCAGTAGCCTATTCGACCCCTGGTAGTTACACTGATTAATTTGCAGACTATTTAATATTGAAAATAATCTAAAGTAGACATTTTTCTCACTTCTGTAAATAACGTTTATTTGACAAAACTCATTAATGCGTGCATTGTCTCTAATCCCAAAGCACCTCAAAGCGTGCCTTGATACCGAGTGTTTTTAGTAATGAAATCTTGGAAAAGTAAAAACCCTTCATTTGGTGAGAGAAGCTTTAGTCTACTTATGGAAATGTCGGCGGTAGCCTTCGTTGGTGTTTTCACTTGATTCACAAAATTTTGTGGTAGTTTTTGTTAAAGATGTGATTTTGCTATAGTTTTTTGTAAAAATAAATAGTACTAAACTAAGCTTGTTAACGGTTAACCGGTCCTCTTTATTGAGGACCGTAGGACCGCTTAACCAAATACGAAAAAAACCCCAAACAAATAAACTAGCGGTAATGTAGTAAATAAAACAACACAAGCGGTAACGCGCCTCGTGCCTCTCCCTCTCGCTTAGTAAAAGTGAGTAAAAGCGATACCACGATCCAGCTGACAAGTAGGTTGGCATTCAAGCCTTCAGTCTCCTAGCTGTTAGCGTGCGTACATGACGCGTTATAGCCTGGCTTCACTGAAGTTCACAACTAATAGTACTAGCGGGATTCAGCTGTAGACTGATGCGTATGCGATGAGCGCATGCACCTTAGTAATAAAAAAATACATGGTACTAATACGATAGAGACTCAACTCACCCCCTCCCCCATAATAATTTCAGAATTAAGCTTGCTAACGGTTAACCGCCTACCGTAGGACCGTGTAAACCCCCCCAAAAAAAAAAAACCTTACGTAGTAACAAAAACTAGTGAAAAAAACAACACGCGGTAACGCGCCTCTCCCTCTCGCTTTGTCACGGTGAGTAAAAGCGATACCAAGATCCAGCTGATTAGCTGTCGAGCGACTTTGACTGTACGACAGTTAACACAGTGGCGTTTGATGTCAACAACGCTCAAGGCCGAAACTGTTTCTATTTTTATTAATTATAGTCTGTTTATTATAAAGACAAAGAAAGCTATAAAAGCATATGACCCCGTGACGTATCCGCATTTTCTGATCACTGGTTTATAGCCTGTTTCAGTTCAGGCATTCAAAAACTTATCGGCGCTTAGTGAAGTACATGTCCCTATATTACGAGAGGTATTTGAAAGACGTAGCAAAGATACCGGGCGATTAATCGGCCCACAAATTCGAGTTCGGTCTTTTAGTGACAGTTTTCCTGCTAGTCAAAGGCATTTGATTACCACATTAATAGTACGCCGAGTGTAATTCAAACCCTATTTGAACAGAAAAAACGGGGAGGGGGAACGTGTGCGTCGCAAAATTCAATTATTCTGGCGAGTTGACGATTAAAAAATGTTTTTTAAATAAATTCCATTTTATCATCGTTTACTCCGTAGCTTTATAATTTTATTATATTATTAATTTTAATACGCGAGTTGACCGGCATCACATACAAGAGAGGTAAACATGACGTCAAAACGGACGGGGCGAGGCGTTGGTTTTAAACTAATGAAAAATACCTCGCTAACTTTAACGAACGATTGAACCAGTCCACTTATTTAGACCGGTGAACTACGAGTCCTCAAAATAAAATATAAAAAAGACAATTAACCATCACTGTTAGTTAATTTTTTGGATTAAAAAAAAAATGCTATGAATTGAGGGCAATGCGGAAAGAGCTGAACGCAAGTGGGGGGGAAGCGGGCTTTGATGCCATCAGACGACGCGAGGCGACAACATTCTCTTAATAGTTCTCAAAATATTAGGGATATAAGGACGAGCGGTTAACCGGTCTTTTTTTGAATGGTTAGCTGGTCCTCAAAAACGAGCGGTCTTAACAACCTTATACTAAACAACAGGTAAAAATAGTATTAAACTCAAGACGGTATTTTGGATACATAAAATAACCATTCTTATCCTAAAAGATGAAGTCAGCATGACAATAATAATCTAAATACATTTTCAGCAATTTTTAAAATTTCATAACCAGTTGATCACAATAAATGTGAAATCCATACGGGACTGGGCAAAAGTTTACCGAAAACCTTACGGGGCTCAATGTCTCAAATTAACGTGCAAACATGCTGTAGTGTCAGGAGTATATTTTTCAATTGTAATTTTAATATTTATCTCAAATAAAAAAGCTAATACTGATAGTAAGAGAAAATAAATTTATCGCTAATAATAAATATAAATATCAGGGAAAGAGATTCCACCACAGTTGTGTTCCCTTTAAGGCAACATGATAATAATGTGGTATGTTATCCCAATATAATGGGGAAAGGTATTCCATTATGCTATGGGATCGTACAATGATTATAACAATGCAAATGATATTACTTTTTCTTTATCCAGATGCCCTTGCTGGAGATGAAGGCATTAGGATAACACCATCACTGAGAAGTAAAAAAGGTAATGATTTTTTACTGTTTTAAAAAATATAACGTAAATACATTTTTTTAAATGCCATAAAATAAATTAAAAAAATGTCTGAGTTGGTAGATGTTTTTGTAAAGTTATTTAATTTAATTCACTTCATTGTAAATTGAAATGCACTTTTTGAACAGGATCTGTCTGGTCCAAGAATAAATTAGAAAGTAAAGGATGGGAGATTGAAGCTGGTGTCCGTGTGACAGGACGAGGAAGAATTGGTGCAGATGGATTGGTGTGTAAACCTTACTTATTCTTTTAAACCTAACTCTATATTTATTAGCCATGTAGTTGCCATAATTTTAGTTATTTGTTTAAATATTTGATTTTTTCCAATTTGATCTTAGCTAGCTGTAAAATAATTAAAATTAAATGGTGGATCATAGCTTGAAGGTTGACTGCTAAAAAAAAAAGAAAGGTACTGATAGCCGTTTGATTCTCTGTTGGTTATAAAAAAAACATGGATGTAAGGAGGAGCTTACATTGTGAATAATATTACCTATAGTTTGTGTTTGTAAATGATATATATACTATGGCATATTATCTTTTACATGATATCAACTATTTTCTCCAAACTCTTAGGCTATATGGTTTACAGAAAGCCGGGGGGCAAAGACAGACAACCAGGTTGATAACGTTGTATTTGGTGCAGCTGATAGGTGGAATGGTCTTGGTGTCTTCCTCGACTCCTTTGATAATGATGGGCAGGTAAGGGGAAAACATTTTTTTTCATAATTGATCCAGTGGTTACTACGTATATATGTTTAGGTCTGTGTACACATATATATATATATATATATATATATTTTAAGGTTGTTATCGGTTAACCAGTCCTCAGTTCAGGACTAGTCCAGTTTAATCAGGACCGGTTAACCGTAACTTAAATTTGTCAGTTCAGGCTAATTTTTTGTTACATGGTAATAACAGAGTGAATACGCTAGCTACCTTGACATCAAAGAGTTTTTTTCGTAATATTCCGGTATTTAAGTTCAGACACCTATGATATGTTTAATATTTTAAAACAATTTGAGTAGTTAAAGAAGTTACTTAAAAAGTGTTGTATGTTTAGCATTTTGTAGACTTTTTTATGCTCAAACATTCTCTGAATATACAGCTAAAGCAATTATGAACAAGTAGTCCGAAACTTAAAAGGCCATAGATGTAAATGTGTAGGTCAAGTTTTTTGTTCCAGTATTCACAGAGAGAATGACAAAATTAACTCTTAAAGTCGCAGAAGGGTTTGCAATAGACTTCCGCCTCAGTCCCGTAAGGATTTCCCGTATTACGATCAACCGGTTATGAAATTAAAAAAATTGTGTAAAATCCATTTATAATATTATTGTCATACTGACTTCATTTTTTAGGCTAAGAATGGTTATTTTATGCATCCATAAGACCATTGTAAATTGCCCATTGCCCTAAGTCAAATACATCATTTTTCAAGCATTGAAGAGTTTTTACTTTCCGAGATCTCATTTCTAACGAGAGTGGTATCTAGGGACGCATTACGCCGCTTTACGGATAGTGGGAAGAGACGCTTTGCGACTTTAAGAGTTAAAAAAAACCTATGTTTAAGGGCTAAAGGTTTTCTAAATTGATTTTGTCTCTCCACAACAGCATAACAACCCCTACATCATGGCGGTTGTCAATGATGGGACCATAGCCTATGATCATCATAAGTGAGTAGCATTGGTGATACCTTTTTTTTTTTAAACCATCTCTTATACAAACAGAAACCTTCCTCTTGCTTTGAGGTGTGGACATTCAAAAAGTCTTTGCAAGGATTTTTTTATTAAAAAAATTCTGTATATTAAAATCAGTTTGTATGTTTGTGTCTCCTCTCCAAGGTGGGCATGAAACAAAGTATTTAAAATCCCATGATTTGAATGCATCTGTGGTGTTTATAATACACAATACATATTTACCGTTAGTTAAGTTCTCATGATTTAAATTAGCAAAATAAGATGATTTTATAGGGATACAATATTGAATTCAGTTGTATTTCATATTTTATTTACATTAAATCAAGAACAGTTTTCATTTTAAAATACCAACTATAAATTATTATGAAGTAGTAAGCTTGACACATAATTTCATGTCCTCTGTACTTTTAACAGCTGGGTGTAACTGTAATGTCCATTTATTGTTATTAACTCTTCCGTTGTGCATCTTGCATCTCCACTTAGGCTTAGCTTGACTTTGTCATTTAAATGTATTTGACCTAGACTTGCTTTGTCATGTGTGGAAAAATGTTGGGGATCATATCCTTATTTTTTAAAGGGAAAATCCTCATCAAACTAAGTTTTAAATATGCCAATTTTACATACTGTAATGACATGGTATGAATGTACCCCCCCCCCCCCCAACCACAACAAACTATGTTTATTTCAATACATACATTTTTTATACCTTGTAGAGCCAGTACATATATTACTCTTTTGGTGTAGTTTAAAATATCCATTTAATGGTTAATTCATTTAAGCTTTTAATGGTCTTGTCTGAAGCTTAGCTAAAATGAATTTAAGAAATTCATTTCATCAACTTTGGATGTTTAGTGAAAACCCCAGTATTTAAAATAAATTTAGGGAAAAATGACTACTCATTTTAAACTGCTTATTTCAATTAAATAAGTTTATCCTTGAAACTTTATAACGGGAGATGCATTTTTTACCCTCCATCTAAGCACCAAGTAATAGCACAACTAAATAAATCACTACTTTTTATATCAGTTGCTTTGCATTCACCTGCCTAATAAAATACCACATATATTTCCTTCTTTTTTGAGGTTAAATTTTTTAATGCCATATTTTATTTTCAGTAGAGTAATTCCCTTGTTTGTTGTCTTTTACTCTCTTAACTACTTTTTTAAATACTGGCAAGAAACATTGGTGTCTCAAAAACAGCTCTCAATAATACTGTGTAAAGTATTAATTTTAAAGTGAATTAACCATGTCAATCTTGTGTGGGTCTCTTTTCTCTAAAAACTAATATTTAGCAACAATACAGCAGAACTTACCTAATTTGTCCATATTTTTGTTAAGCCTGGAACGTACGATGGGGTAAGTTTCCCTCATTTTTATTGAAGTCTCCACAAAATTCTTTTATTTAAAAATTTCATTTCATTCTAACATCACAGAAATTTTAGCCTAATAGATTGGTATTACGTATGCTTCTTCCTTGTATTTATAAGCTCTGTTGTCTGGAATATCGGATGTCCTTATCATACCATGTTGTGCTTTCTGTGTAACTTTAGGACCAGTGCCGGGGATTTGAAGTAAATTGGAAGAAATATTTATATTGTACTGATCTTCTGAGTAAATGGAATACAAAACAAATTCTTATTTACAAAAATTTTTTTATTTTTTTTAATAAACTTTTTCTTTAGTTAGAGAACTTGAGTTGTTGAAAACCAATTTAGTTCAGAATAAAATCAGTTTGATAGATGGCATAACACATATTTTGACAAATTATACAAATTTCTCCACATTTCTATTGTCTCTATTAAGGGACAAATAACTTTCAAATAAGCATGTTTTGATTTCTGCATCGATTATTAGCCTATGTAAAATATTTTCCCTTGTATGTATATATTTTAATATCTCTACAAGTATATCAGGAGAACTTTTCCAGAAAGAAAACAAAATAGGTTATCAATGATATTTTCATGTGTTTCTTAAAATACTATTTATATTGTTGTGAGGTTATATAAATTATGAAGACAATATTCAGACCAGAGAAGTGTGTGAGTCCTCACTGGTTGTTGTGCTTTAAGATATATTATACCTTTAGACATTCAAGATTTGTTCGTGTTAACTAAAAGAAAAACAGTTAAAATAAATGAACTGCATTATCACCACCTATTTAACCATTCGTGACATCTGCTTACAGCCAAGTATTGTTTAGGATTTCCAAGTGATTTAATTTGTGACTTGATGTTGCTTTTAAAAGTATATCCATGGTATTTAAATAATTGAAGCTATTTACCTTTGATACAATTGTTGATACTTCAAGGCCTGTTATGTCCTCTTAGCTCTTATAATTTTGAGCTAGTCATAACTATTGTAGCATTTTTATTTTTTAAACTGTATTCTTATGCTGTATTAATTTTTAACAGCACTTCTGCTCTGGCTTTGTTTTACAACTTTTAGATAGCAACATGAAAAAGTAAACCCCTTTCAAATAATGTTAAACATAGCTTATTAGCTTTATGATGTCTTTCTAACTAATGACTCACTAAAAGGAAAAACCATAGACCTTTTGAAAGTAGTAATAATTTGATTTTTGACTGAAATCACATTCAGTTGTTCAATTTTGATTAGTTTGGAAAAGTACATAGTTTAACTCAAGTGTTAAGAATTTCTAGGAGTGATGTTTTTCATTTAGTTTTTCTTCCGTTAGTGGTTGGTTGTGGAGCTTTGTTTGTATTGATGTAGTATCTTAGTAGTTTTTTTAGTTTGGCTTTGTGCCATTATTTATTATTTTAAAAAAAAAATCTTTGCTTATTTATTTTCCTTCAATTTAACAAATATGTCTTAGTGTTGTTTTAGAATTTTAGCTGGTTCCGCCCTCACATTTGTGGAAAAAAACAATTCTTTTTTCTTGTAAAAAGATGGTAGCCTATGATTAAAAATGTTATTTTATTGTTTTTTTTTTAAATGTCCTTTGGTTGGAAATAAACACATGTAATTTAATGTTTTAGGCTCATAATTTGTCTAATTTTTACAGCATTTCTTTTCTATTTGCATATTTCTTTTCACTGCATTGCTGTATACAAAAAGCATTCCATTTCATATGAATTTAATAAATATTTCATTGTGAATGTATTAACTTTAATTTAGAATAAAAACATAGATCTTGTTTCACTGTTTAAATCCTGCAATTATCTTTTAATGATAAGTAAGCTAGCCTGCTTTTTCTTTTAGAGTGAATCGTTGACTTCTATTTTCATGATTGATTCTACTTTTGAATTTCTGTAATTCTTATCAGACAAATTACGAGTCTTTTTGAAATAGGATTTTGTTTCATTGGTACCACGTTTACCTTGTCATGTGTTGAATTGAATAATTTTTTGATAGTTTCTATGACAAAGATGTCCTGTACTTCTCATTTTTTTTAACCTTCTCTGAATCTTGAGACCTTTTTATTATTCATGTTGAACAAGCACTTATGATGACGAATTTTGTTATAGTTTGTAGCTTTGCTGTAGTGCTTTTGTGCATTAAAAAAATATTTATGCTTAAAATTAATGACCATTTAGCTTTAGAGAAGGTATTTTTTTAGGCATCTACACTTATTGAATAATGATACTTGAAGTGACATTGCCTTTATCTCAAAGCAAAGAGTTTTTTTATCTTCAGAAAGTTATTATGTTAGTGTTAGAGACTGATATGTCATTGATAAAAAGGGGATACTTGATTTAACTTGTAGATAAATATTTGAATTCTGGAGAAAACATTGAGAGGATATTTCTGGATCTTTTCTCTATAACATTGACAATGTGAAATAGTTAAAATATTCAGAAGCATATTCCATTTAATTATGTGTGTTAAATATCCATACCCCAGCCAGGTAGCTATATCAGTCGTAGACTCTAATTCTCTGTTAAATATTGTCCAGGAATGCAGAAAAACTTGATTTTAAGGGGCATGAACCCAGGGTTCAAAAGGTTGAACACCCAAAAAGACTAGTAGTCATTGCTACAAACTTATTTTTCTCAAAGATTCAAAAGAAATTCGTTACTTCCAAAATTTAAGCACTGTTTCAATTTTTTGTGCATTTAATTTTGTGGTGTGTAACAACAGCTGAGATGGGCTTGTTTAATGCATGCACATTATGACAGTAGCTCAAAGAAAAGTCAGATTTTATAACACCCAGGGAAAGGCGATAATCTCCTTCTGACTCAATTCGTGTCATTAAACAAAACTGATGTTGAAAATATCTATACTACAAATATTTATTCATTAACATTTTACGGGAAAGATTCAAACTTACGGCTTCATCATTTCTCAACTAACATGTAAGATGTAGGTAACTGTGGATGTAACCTGTTTTAATCATATGCCATTATATAGCCGCTATGCAAGCCATCCATTTAACCTGAATAAATGTCTTCATTAGTCAGTGTCATATATTTATTAAGTGATTTGGCAAATGTTTGTTAATTAGTCTATTATGTAGCCCTTAAAATATTTGTCTGTTATGTTCAGCTTCAAGCACTGCAATGGTCATTTTTTACACTATTTTATTTATGTATTGTATAAATTTATATATACTCCCATATAGGTCATGACAATGTATAGGTCATGTCACTAGTCAATGCTTATCCAAGTAATGTTTTGAGGTTGACCCACAGTTAATTGTTTGTTTTGCTCTTCTCTGTCAAATTAAGTTTTAAGAGTTGAATATAAATCTTATGGTCCTTACAGTTAGATCTTTCCATGATCCAATAATCTGTGATATGTAATAAGAATTATTATCCCTGGTGGCTGATAAGAGGATTCGTTTCAAAAGTTACAAAATATTCCAGTGCTTGGAAATTTTGCTTACAGCTACATTTCTAAAATGAGGCTGGATGAACTTTTAAGACAAGTGTATGGTTTTCACATTCATGCGTGTTAGGGATTTTGGGGGAGTTTCTAGTTTGTGCACACAGTGCTGGCACACAGGCCATGTGCTACTCTAAGATTAGGCACATTTATGCATGTGATCTGAGGTAGTATCTCCCATTGGATGTTATGTCTTGTTTTTTTATGTGTAGTGAATATAAAATACCCATGATATTTTCCCCCTGTATTCTAAAATTGAAAATATGAGTGTGACCTATATAGGGGTATATACATTATTATTTTAAAAGGAAAAAAGTAAATTTACACGGTATTTTGGTTTTCTCTATTTGTACATTTGCATATTTTCAAGCAAATCAAATTATCTAAGGCTATTTTATCCAATCACTGCTTTACAGAAAATAGGACAAATTATTCAAATGAAAAATTTATTGTTTAAAATTTTGTCATAATCCTCCAACCTCACTCCCATCCTTGAAAAATTTAAACGTTAATGCACTTGAATACTATAGATGCATGAAAGCAGATTTCCAATCATCATTATAGATATATATTTTGTGACTTTGTGATCTATGATTATATTCAAAATAGATAAATTTAAATGAACATGATTAGATGGCATGAATTATATTTAGAAATGTTATTGGAATAGTAAGAAATCATCCCTTTTTTGTCCCCTGAATGTTAAAGTGGATTACTTCTTTTATCTAGGACTGAGGTTTCCTCTGTGACTTTAATCTTTTGTTTTCCTTCTCTTCATCAGTGATGGCAGCACTCAGAATTTGGGTGGATGTCTGAGAGACTTCCGTAACAAGCCGTTCCCTGTCAGGGTTAAGATTGAGTACTACAATCAGATTCTTACAGTAAGATATTTAATCTAACATTTGTCAGCTTCTCACTGTTGCATGATTCTAATTACCTGTTTTTTTTATTCCCTCAATTTATTTTTATAGTAGCTAATGTAACTTTTAAAAAATAAAAAAAAGAGAAAGAGCAAAAAAAAGAATCAATATTCTCAGCTTTTATTAGCTTTAAATTTAAGCTATTATATATTGGCTAATGTTTGGCTGTCCTCGATAAAGCTTTAAGCAGTAGCTGACTTAGATTAATGCAATATTTTGCATCTCAGGTCAGAGTTCACAATGGTCTTACCAACAATCAGAATGATTTTGAGATCTGTATGAGTGCCTCCAATGTTGTCCTCCCTGCCTCTGGTTACATTGGTATTTCTGCAGCTACTGGTGGATTAGCTGGTAGGTTGTAATAGGGACATTTACTCTTCTCGTGTATTCTTTGGTGGCTATTGATTAATAATGTGAGCTGATTGAATGCATAAAAAGTAATACATTTTATTTGTTCACCTACATCATTGGCCGATACTTTCAAATAAATTATCCAAATTGTACAACACTGACCTGTTATTTGAAATAGATGATCGAGAGCTAACACTTGTTCCTCAGATGACCATGATGTGTTGTACTTGCTGACCCATTCACTCCATGACCCCACTGTTGACACCAGTCAGGTCTCAGAAGAGGAGAGGCTAAAGTTTGAGCAAGAGTTCAAACAGTACCAGGATGAATTGGACAAAGCTAAGCAGGAGTGAGTTTTAAAAAAACAAAACAACTTTTTTAAACTGTCAGGTGGTCTACAAACATATTGCACAATGAGTCTGAAGAAATATTTTAATAAAGAGCCGACTTGATGAAGAGCAGCCTTTATTTGGGCTGAATTTTGCTATAACCTAAAGCAACATTTTTTTTTTTGAAGAGTGTTGGTCAGCCTACCAATGACTCCTGTACCCTTACTATCCTCTAGTTTCCTACGCTTATTTTATCTGACCAGCCATCTCAGTATGTTATCACTCCTTGTCCAACTATCTATTTCTATATCCCGATACGGCTTTGTCTCTAGCGAAAAATAAAGGTAAACATGGACCTGAATTCACCAGATAATATTCATAAGAAGACCTCAAAATAATTTGGCCCTTGAATGTAATGTTTTTGGCAGTTAGGTTAGCCCTGTCTTTTCCGTTACTTTTTTATCAGCCTGATTGCAGTCTCACCCCCCATTTTGGCAGTTGGGCCAAGTTTATAAGATTTTATAAGTGGTTGTTCATTTACTTAAGCATTATCAACTGCTGCTTTAGACAATTTTTTAAAATTGCAATATATATTTTTTTGTAACTCATTTATAGAAGAAATGAATAGTAACAAGAAGATAAATGTGTAACTTGAATAATGAAAAAAAATCATCAGTCTTAAAATTAGATTTAAAAACAACAATTACACAAACTTTCAATTTGAACAATGCACAGATAAATTGAGACTAATCTTTACCATTAATGTTTATTTTTCTAGTTTTCTATAGGTTTTGATTATATTAATTTTGCCCATTCAATCAACTCGGCATCCTTCCGTCTCGCGAGACGATGGTGCATCACCGTTGCGTTGGGTTGCATTTTCTCGTGTGGCTGTGCAGTCCTATCCTTGAGTGACAGTCTTTGCCACAGTTTTTACACACGAGTTCTGTGCTTTCAAATGTTTTGGCCTTTCTCCTAGCTCTTCTGTCTGCAGCCTCCTCCATTCTTCGCTCCTCGGCTACTATGACGCCCTCTTTGACAACTGTGCGCCACGTAGATCGGTCTTCTGCCTTACACTCCCAGTCACTTGTATGTATTTTGGCTGCTTTCATGTCCCTTTGACAGACATCTTTAAATCGCAAGCGTGGGCGACCTGTTTTCCTCTTTCCTGAAGCAAGTTCACCATATAGGAGGTCCTTCGGGATGCGGCCGGGGCTCATTCTTTTGACATGTCCTAGCCATCTCAGGCGTCTTTCACTAAGAATTGAGAACATGCTTTGGGTATTGGCCCGCGTTAGGACCTCACTATTAGGCACTTTTTCTTGCCATTTAATACCAAGAATGCGGCGCAAGCATCTTAAATGGAAGCTGTTAAGCTTACGCTCTTGTGATGTATAAGTGGTCCATGTCTCGCTCCCATATAGTAGTGTACTGATGACACAGGCTCGATAGACGCACAGTTTGGTTTTCTCCGTTAGCTTTGGGTTTTGCCAGACCCGCTTATTTAGTTTAGCCATTGTTGCGGCTGCCTTGCCAATTCTGCTGTTTATTTCTTCTTCAATTGACAGAGTATTGGAGACCTTGGATCCCAAGTAGGTGAAGGTGTCCACAACCTCCAAGTTTTCATTATCGATATTTATGGTAGGAGGAGGTCGAGTGTCTTGGGCCATGATGTTTGTCTTTTTCAAGCTGATTTGCAGACCAAATTCTTTGCAGGCATTGGAGAAGCTTGACACGAGTTGTTGCAAACCAGATTCTGTATGTGCTGTTAGTGCCGCATCATCCGCAAATAGTAGCTCTCGAATTAGGACATCCGTCGTTTTGGTCTTGGCTCGGAGGCGGGCAGTGTTGAAAAGTCCTCCATCAGCTCTGGTATGTAACCAGATTCCCTCACTGCTATCCTTGAATGCGTATCGAAGAAGTACAGAGAAGAATATTGCGAAGAGTGTTGGTGCGAGTACACAACCTTGTTTAACTCCGCTGCTGACAGGGAAGGCCTCTGACTTAGCTCCATCGAACTGTACTGTGCCAAGCATATTTTCATGGAACTGTCTGATGATGGCAAGTAGGTGAGGGGGACATCCAATTTTTGCCAGTATTTGGAATAGCCCGTTGCGACTGACTAAGTCGAAGGCTTTTGTAAGGTCCACAAATGCAATGTATAGTGGCATCTGCTGCTCTCTGCATTTTTCCTGGAGCTGTCGTATGGAGAACACCATGTCTATGGTAGACCGACCGGACCGGAAACCACACTGAGATTCTGGATAGACGCGGGATGCTAGGCTTTGTAAACGTTTTAGTATAACGCGGGCAAAGGTCTTTCCTACAATACTAAGGAGTGAAATGCCGCGATAATTATTGCAATCACTCCTATCACCTTTGTTTTTATATAGTGTCACTATATTTGCATCCTTTAGGTCTTGGGGGATGTAGCCCTGTTCCCAGCAGAGGGACAGAATCTCGTGCAATGGTTGGAGTAAAGCTGTCTTGCCACTCTTTAGAACCTCTGGTGGTATTCCATCATTCCCAGGCGCTTTTCCACAAGCTAGACTGTCAATTGCTTTGCTCAGCTCTTCCTGTGTGGGCACGACATCAAGTTCTTCCATGAGTGGCATATCTGGGATGTCATCTAGAGCGGTGCTGGAGACTGTGGTAACTGTTGAATACAATTCCAGATAATGCTCAACCCACCGTTTTAGCTGTGCTGCCTGGTCTTGAATAATTTCTCCATTTTTGGACTTTAGGGGAGCAGCTTTTGACGTCAAGGGGCCCGTTGCCTTTTTGATGTTTTCGTACATGACTTTTGCATTGCCCATGTCTGCAGCTGATTGTATACTNGTGCAACCTTTTGGGCAAGTGACTTAGCTGTTTTTAAGGCATGCAAATTGTCGGGTGTAGGCTTTTCCTTGTAAGCCATAAGAGCTTTCCTTTTTGCTTCAGTGACGGGTTTCATCTCGTCCCAATGTTCATCAAACCAGTCCGTGTTTTTGTGAGATTTTTTGCCAAAGGCTTGTATTGCGGATGTATAGATTGTGTCTCTCAGATGCGTCCATTTGGAGTCAATGGTGATGCATGGGGACATCTTTGAGAGACTTTCCTTCACCTTGTCTTTGAACAGCTGCGCTATCGCAGGGTCTTTCATGCAGGAGGTATTGATGCGTGGACTTCCCTTTTTCTTTGTGTGGTACGAGTTTTTCCTCATTATTCGTACTTTGCTGGCGACAAGGGAATGATCCGTGTCACAGTCGGCACTGTGATAGCTGCGAGTGAGTAGGACGCTAGCTAGTTGTGCACGCCTGGTGATAATGAGGTCCAGCTGGTGCCATTGGTGGGATCGAGGGTGTCTCCAAGATACTTGATGTATATCCTTGCACTTGAAGAAAGTGTTGGTCACACACAAGCCTCGTGAGCAGCACAATTCCAGAAGCCTTTGTCCATTTTCATTTAACTTTCCTCTTCCAAATAGTCCAAGGCAGGTGGGCCAGGCTTCGTGGTCGCTCCCCACTCTAGCATTGAAATCTCCTAGGAGATAGATTGCCTCGTCTTTGTGGATGCCGGCTATTGCCTGGTCTAACGCTCCATAGAACTGGTCCTTCTCTTCCGGAGTTGAATAGAGTGTTGGGGCATACACACTAAGAATGTTTGCTGGGCCCGCAGTTGTTCTGAGTCTTAGAGTGAGGATCCTCTCCGTGCCTGATGACGGTGGTTCAATGGATGGTAGAAGAGTGTTTTTAACAGCGAAACCCACACCATGCTGTCTAGGTTCGTCTTTCGGTCTGCCTTGCCAGAAGAAGGTGTAATTGGCCTCTTTGAGTGAACCGTTGTCTGGGAGCCTGGTCTCCTGAAGGCATGCTATGTCAATCTTTAGCCTTTTAAGTTCTCTATCGATTATTCCTGTCTTCCGTGTGTCGTTTATGGACTGCAAATCATCAGTGATGCCGGGACACATAGTCCTCACGTTCCAGCTAGCGATTCGAAGAGCTGGGGTCTTCTTTTTCTTTTTTGTATTTCTTGGTGCAGGGCTTAGTGGCTCACTTGTTGAGTGGTACTCTAATCTCCACGCACCCAGTGGAGAAGGCAGGCCATGACGGGATAGCACCTATTTGACTGGGGGCTGCCCAGTTTGAGGCGGGCGGTAGCTGTCCAGTGAGACATTGGTAGTCTCTCCCACCGTCGGAAGCAGCCCCTGGCGCCTAGCTCTACGTCAATTGAGCTTTGGCTTATAACCGGTAACTGCTGCTTCCCGTGTTTTGTCGACACCTTGCGGCGACGCTGGAGTGTCCTCTCCAGAGGTGATGCAAGCCTGGGCGGGTATTATGGAGAATTGGCTGCTGCCCATACAGCATATCCCCCCTCTCCACGTCAATGGTGTAACCAAGGGAACGACTTGCGTCGATGCAGCTTGGCTGCCATTGGCGTCGCAGGAGCTGCCGGTATTTACATAAGTCTTATGTATAGACCGCCTGTAGGTGCTCCAATTCCTGATTTTCTTTCAGGGTTTACTCCCTTAGCCTTTACCGCAAGGCAGGTATAGCCGCAAGGCAGCGGAGGATTTGTATTCGGAGTTACCTTCTCCTAGATGAACTACCAGCCAAGGTTTTAACGAGCATCATCTACCCGTAGCCCATTCAATAGAACTATGAGAAAATTATTGTGATTGAGTCATGGTAACCTAGTGTAGATAATAGTTGCTGTCATCAGGAAACCTTCTTCAGCAACAGAACATACTGACTTTTGGATTTCTGCTTTGTACCTATATTTATTAATTGTAAAACATTTACTATAATTTGTTTGCTGATGAATACTTTTTTCCCTTCTCTTTCTCTTGTGTCTATTTTTTAGACTCAGCCATCCCTTAATTCATTGCTAGTTTTGTTCCTAACAGTATTGAAACATATAATAAATGACCCCCTATTGTTTATATCTCACAAATTGTCAGTATATCTTGTGTTTTATTAAAAATTTTATTGCAGTCCTTTTCAAGTTACACTTATGCCCTGCAGAGGGTCATGATATTTATTCATTGATTATTTTATCTTTCCAGCTACCAGAAGGAACACCCAGATGAGAAGAAGGATGAGTACTATGAAGGTGGAGATGACCAATGGGTGAGTTTATCCTTTATTTGACCCCCACCCCACAAAGAACAAAAAACAACTCAAACTAAAATAATAGTTTATGGAATCCAACTGTATCAGTTATGTTTGGTATATACTTATATTTCATTTTGCCTAGTTTCAGTTTTATGGTGTGCTAAAAATAAAATGCATTTTTTAAAAATTTCTCATTTAAGTTTGTTCTTTTATGTCTGTTTTGTTGTATGAATAGTTAAAAGCTTCTAGAACAATTATGCTAAGATCCTCCTTCCAACTGCCTAGTTTCAGTCACAGAATGAAAAGGAGATGAAGCAAATCTTTGACGGCCAGAACATTATAAACAATGTACTGAGGGAGGTCAACAGAAAACTCGATGAACTGATGGGCAGGCAGGAGATGGTCATATCCAGGATAAATGCAATGCCAGTTGGTCAGGGACAGGCACCTCAGCAAGTTCAGGTAAAATGTAAAACAAATGTTTATGATTTTGTCAGTTTATGTCACCAAGCTAATTGTTGCAGGTTCAAGCATGTATTTATCACTTTTTTAAGAGGAAAAATGTTCAGGCTTTTTTTATCAAGGCCCTCTGGCTTCCCTGGTATTAAATTATATGCGATAGTTAATACTAATATTATACTCTAGGTAGGTGGTCAGTTAGTGGCTGGCAGCCCTGATATATAACATAGTACCACCATATATTTCTATATCAGCTGTCATCTCTCTAAGCCTCTAGGGAGGTCGTCAGTTAGTGGCTGGCAGCCCTGATATATTATATAACATAGTACCACCACATTTCTATATCAGCTGTCATCTCTCTTGGCCTCTAGGGAGGTAGTCAGTTAGTGGCTGGCAGCCCTGATATATTATATAACATAGTACCACCACATTTCTATATCAGCTGTCATCTCTCTTGGGCTCTAGGGAGGTGGTCAGTTAGTGGCTGGCAGCCCTGATATATTATAACATTGTACCAACACATTTCTATATCAGCTGTCATCTCTCTTGGCCTCTAGGGAGGTGGTCAACAAGTGGCTGGCAGCCCCATTCAGAGACATGAAGTGGACAGGCTGATAAATAACCAGAACAGTTTACTGCAACAGATTGGAGATCTAAAGTAAGTTTGGTCATTTTAGAGAGAGAGGAGGGTATTTAGGACTGATCAGTGACTATCTAATATTACTTGTGTACCATAAAAAGTTTGTTTTAGAAGAGGATACTCAAAAAAATGTGTTGGGTTCACATAGGGTTATGAAAGTAGACTTTTTTTTTCATATTAAGTACTATATGGATGAAACCTCTTGTCAAAAGAGGGTAACACCATTTTTCAAGAAGACATTTCAAGGTTTTTTAAAAAAAAGGACAGGACAATGACAATTAGTTTGTTTGCTATATGACTACAACAGCAAAAAAAGACAAAATACAAGGAACAAATAATTATAAGTAATAAATTGGCTTATCTGATGATCTCAATGTATACCTCTTAGTCTCTGTTTTGATATATCATCTTTCATATCACCATCATTGATTTCATCATCAATAGAGAGTGAAAAAAATACATGAAGTAAATCGAGTTAATGCATAATGAAAGTTTTCTCAGGGTAATTAATAGTAGACAGATTTAAAAAGAAAACATGATGAAACCTAACATTTTTTAAGGATTTCTTATTTCTTGACTGTTGCACACATATTTTTAACTTGTTAATTATTCTTGTATTTTCAGATACATCATCAATGATGTCCAGCAGAAAGCTATTGCCATACAGAACCAAGCAGGTGCTGGTGGGAGTGTCCAGGACAAGATGGTCATCCATGAGATCAAAGACAGAATCTCCAATGTGGCTAATGATGTCCAGGCCTTAGTCAACAAACCTCAGGTGAGTTTAACTTTGTTATCTCCCATCATTTCATTTCTTGTATTCCAAACTTTTCTCATTTTCTGCCTTCTTATTTATTTGTTTTAAGATATTTATTTTGATAATGTTAAATAGAGTTTTGCAACTTAACAAAGGCTGACATGCATATTTATTTTTGTACCATATTTATTTTTAATAGGATGTCATAAATGTTTAATTTTAATGAAAACTGTTTATGTTTCCATGAATATTTCTTCAAACAAAAAATCTTAAAGTGAATGCTTTAAATTGTGGATTCATCATTGAACTTTCTCAGCTAAACTTTGTGTCCTTTTTAACCCTACCGAGCCTATAGGCCTGTACCTAACTTTCCCCTATATATGGGTTCTAGGGTGTTAAAGAGAAAATACAAACATGCTGTAGAAAATAATTACATGCAAAGAGGTGCTTAGAATAGTATGAAACTTTGATAAACTGTAGTAAATAGGTTTATCTTTCATAAAGGGTCAAAAGTTCACCCATGTATTACAATCCACCGAGCAGAAAAATTATTTTAACACAACACATGGATTTTTCCAATAAGACACTCTAGAATTATGCTTGTTGTATCTAGTTTGTTTTTTCCATACACTCTACACATGCCGTACACACAACAGGACCTCGATTAGGTCTTACATAGTGTAGTTTTTGACCTAGAAATGTTTTCTTGATTAAATATTATTCAAATACTGAAAAAAAATCAAATGAATATAACACAATATCCTTGTTCCACTTTCATGACAAGTGCTTTGTTCATCAGACACTCAATTTACATAGATTTTCAATAACTTTTAACGTAAACATACACAAATAGAATTAAAAACATGGCGGCCACCATTTGCAATAGTTTATATTTAGGTTACACAACGATTGGTTGGTTATATATATATTAGCTTTTAAATCACTTTTTTCTTGTAACTAGCAAAATACCGTAAAAAAGGTCCAGCGGTAGAGTGTAATTTTGGAAAATGCAGCTGAACCGGGACATCAGTCTGGTAGGGTTAAAGATGAGTTGAGTCCCCTTGATACACCAGAAAGTAATGTTAAGCCCAGGGTCAATATAATGTATCTGCGATGTGTCTGGCGATTGGCTGTTCTCGATTGTATTTTCCATGTTTCAAGTTTAAAAGCTTTAGTAACAACAATGCGTCTTTCCACAGGCCAACCTTCAGTGCCCTCCACCAATATCATCCAACAATTGTTTGTCATCTTCTGTGTTCTTTGTAGCATTAGTAGTTCAATTTGTTCTCACCATAGGATACATGGTTTATAGGTGAGTTTTATAGTCATGTGATGACATATTATTAACTTTTTGGGATTTTAATTTAACTCCTGAAACTTTCAATTATTAATATTAGTATTGTAGCCTGATAGTAGATTTTTTTTAAAGGAAATTTTGTCAAGATCTAAGAAGCTAAAACTTATTTAAACATTAACATAAATAAACTTGAAATCCTCTCATTGATAAAATCTCTTGTTTATTAAGACCTATTGTGCTGACCCTTTAAAAGGGTTCATTCTTTCAAATTAGAAGTTAAATTTTATGGATGTATTCTCTGTTTCAGATCTAATAAAGAAGCACAAGCCAAGAAGTTCTATTAAATCAATTAGGTAATAATATAACAAAATAAACTATAGTAATGTGGATTACAATGTTCTGTTACTGCTGTGCTCATGGTGAGAATGTTCTGATTAGTTCTTTACATCATGTTTTGTGTGTGACAGTTTAAAAAAAAATTATGAAAGTTATTCTTTTGTCAGATTCTATCATTTTGACTATGATAGTTATAAAGCACTACTGTTATTAAATCTTTTTTATTTTATAGAATTTCAAGAACAGAAAGATGATTTTTAAAAAATCTTTTATAAATTTGGAAAGAAACCTTTTCAATATGATTGACTTAACATACATTTTTCAGCTATTTTCTTTTAAAGTAAAAAAAAAAGGAAATTCTAAATAGATTGTGAATGTTTATCACTAATTATTTTTTTCTTTATTGAAAAGAAAACGTTGAAACTTTTTAAAGGAATACTTCTGATACCTAAGTTAAGTAAAAGAACAAATAAATGTCATCTAAATTAAACATATTTTGAAAATACACTTTATTTTTTTAAAAATATTGTACATTCTTTTTTTTAGTAAGGTGATTTTTTTGCCACCCCCATTATACAGCGTAATTTCCATCTACACTCTTACACCCACACCCCCATTATATGTGAGTTCCTTATGGATATATTGTTTAAAACCCTGATACATTTCATTTAAATGTAACAGTAAATAGAAGGTAAATATGTTCTTTGAAAGAATGTGGTAAACATTGATTTAGTATCATTAAATCAGATGTTAAAAGCAGTTCCAAATAAGGATCCTTTTTGCTCGTTTATCACTCTGTGACATATTTTTACAATTATTATTAGTCTTCATTTATGTATTACAGTTGGTTTAGCTTTCAGATAATACATTCACTGGAGGAAAAAAATTGGAGAGATTGTTTTGCATGATGAAGAGGTTTTGTTTTAATAAAAAAATGACTGGGTAGCTTTGTCATTCCGTCACAGCTCTGTCCTTTTCTAGTGTGACCCACTTGTGAAATTCAGATTATATGAAGTAATTTAAAATATATTTAACTTGTGTTTTAAAGTCAGCCAAGGCCGATTTTGTGATACCCCAAATGTGATTGGTTTATGGTGACGGAGGAGAAATAGTGTAGCAATTAAGGCACTGCCCAAGATGTGAAAGATATTTTTCCTCACATTGATGTCTACTGGTTGCTTTGTAAATAACAAGCAATGAAATACAATGTATGATCAGAGAAGTGCTTAGGGATTTATAATTTAAACTTTATCTTGGACTCAAATGTTGTTTTGTGCTAAGAATTAATTTGAATTTTTATTACATATTAATATTTCAGTTCATTTTTTTTCCCCTCTCAACATTTTTTTTCACAACTTTTATGTATTCAAATAAGAAAATGGATGAGAAAATTTTGGCAGGACACATTCTCTCCCCTTTTATTCTTTGATATTTGTTAAATATTGTTTATCAAGCTGTACTTGGGAGTTGAGTGGGTCTGCAGGAATTTCAGACAGTTGAGTTGACATAATAATCATCTCACTCTAAATCTTGACAATATGAGGTTATTTTTTCTCCTTTTGTCTGGTGTAGGTGTGTGGCTGTTTATTTTAATTTTCATCTTTACTCTTTACAAATTTAAATTGATGCATGATTTTATTTTCAAGACTTAGTGTTTCAACTAAGTCATACCTGTGCGTTGAAACTTAAAATTTGTTATGGCTTCAACAATTCTCTCATCTCATAACTAACTAGACCACTATAATTATGTGACTACAATTTATAAGTTGTGGAAATTTTTGGTTTTTTTATTGTATTTTTCAAGTTGAAGCCATTTTGAGATTTTTTCAGTGGTGCTGTTGTATTGTCTGCTATCGTCTATTTCATTTCTTTTAACAAACTCAGTGCAAGTGTGTTCATTGAAGTCATTCATTTAACTGTTTGTTGTTTTAAAGCATTCTGGTGTCTGGAACTAAAGAAATGTGTAAATATTTTGTGTAAAGATGTAAGAGGGCAACATGTGAGGATATGTGGGTGTCAAGTCACAAAGTGAGTCTTGACATTAGTTTTATTTGACTGTTTTAATCTACTGTATGATATATTGATGGCTTATTAACATGGACCCTTAAAATGTGTTTGTTGATAGAATTGTGAACCTGTTTCATGCCTTGACATGTGTGTCCAAATGACACATGTGAGATATTTGAATACAAGTTAAAATATGTGATGCTCATTAAAATAATAAATGGAGAAGGGAATATCAGTAGCTTAAGGGCAAGCATTAATGACTTATAAAATAATAGTCTATCATAGAAAAAACAAATAATTAAGCTTAAATTTGTTAGTAACACTTGGTCTGACAGTGGAACATAATTTTTTGAACTCTGCATGGGGATTGAACACACAAATTACCTTGAAAGATGATTTATAATTTTTTAATAATGGGATAAAATACATCTAACAAGAATATTAAATAAATTCCTTAATTTCTCAGGTAGTGCTGAACATTCACAACAGCTTGGGTTGAGGGAATTTATAATATTATGTATTGCCTTTAAAATGTCATTGTGCCTATACATGAGATTTAATAATTCCTAGAGTGCGATGGAATAATTCCTATAGTGGGATGGTCAGTGACCAAAGATTTATTCTTGTAAGCATTCAGTAATACTTGTCATGTTTGTTTGTCTCATCACTTCAAATAAATTATGCATTGTGTGGTAATGGGAATTGAGCTGCAATCATTATCAATAAAATTAAAAAAAAAACAACCTTTGCCATTACAAGTCTCTATCCACCAGAAAGCAGCAAAGTTCCATTCCACTAACCAACAGTTTAACTGCTGTATGTGGTTGAATCTGTACTTTGGTTGGTCTTGTTTGTTAATCAAAACTTGTATCTATGACTGTCTCTGTCACATTGCCCTAAGTCAGTCAGAAGCTTTCAGAAGCATTAACAAATGCACCACTTTCATTTTATCAGGCGTTATTCATGATTTTAACTGAAATGGCTCACTAGATCTTTTTTTTTTTAAAACTCTGATGGAAGTCTTAAAAATATGGATGTACAGAGTACTGTGTATTCTTATATTTATATATAAACACATTGTCAAAATACATTTTAAAAAATTAGTAAAGTTTTTATGAGAAAGTCACATTTTTATTTTCTGATTTGGCTGAGAATTCATACATGTTGCCCAGATGTCAAATGAAACATATTTTATTTTCTTGTAATTTAAAGTTCCCAGTAGCTATCTGTTTGCAATGAATTTAGACAAGGCCATCACAATAGTAATACATGTATTTATCATATGATGTTTATGTTGTTTGAGATGGCTGTGTGCTGTGAGTTTCCTAATGCTAAGTCACTTATTTTTTTTGCTTTTGGTCCATAGTATTTTTAGTCCATGTTTTAAAAAACAAAACAATCAACACCTTCAGTTTAATTAATATTAGATTGTCTATTGTGTCTGCTCCTGACCAAAATGTATCTGATATCATTGTTGTGTTAACAAGTTAATAAATATACAGCTCACTTTTTCCAAGTCCCCTGGTCTAAGGTATTATGGACTCACCTGTCTTTAGCTTCATTTGTGAATGGTGGCAACAGAGCTTTAATTCAGGGGTTTTTGTGTTGTTTTTTTTAATTTTAAATATTTCCTTGTTTTTCTATTTGTCAAAGGATGCTTTTTAAAATGTTGTTTTGTTCAGTAAAATTAGGACCTTGTTGATATAATTATACATGTATATCATTTCTTTATACATTTAAGATTGCCAAGTGATTATTTTCAATTTATTTCTATTTTAAGATTTATTATATTTTTGTTGAATCATGCTTTAGGGCATTAATATATCCTTAATACATGTATTACAGAAAATATTTAGGCTCTATTTATTTATTAAGGCTAAGCATATTTAGCTACTTAGCTTTTTAAAAAATAAAAATAAAACAACAAACTTAACATAGAAAGAAATTGCTCTTCCACAATAGATTTGGTAAAAACCAAAAAATCTTATTTTGTTGAGATAAATAAATGCCTATTAGCCTTCAAAAGCTTGTCTCCGATTCTTAGCAAATTACAAGTTGTGTTTGACCTGGCAGACTTAATTGTTTGTGTCCCTAAATAAGTAATAGGATGATAGTCTTTGGATTGTTTTTGATGGAATAATAGTTGGTTAGCCAAAATCAAAAGACATTTTAAAAAATAACTTAAACTCTCTGTTCTATCAGAGGTGCCATTAAAATTTATACTGATATTTAGCCAGTTGAAATCAAAAGAGCTGCACCCTGTGGGAACTGGTACTCAGCCTATGTTTCAATCAAAATGAGCGCCCTTCTTCTGTCACTGTCAGCTGAGATTGCAGGACTTATACATGATGACAGAATTTTTTTTTTTTGTTGTCATCTTGTTTGTTTTGTTTTTATGGTGGCGGATATGGGTACTGATGTACTCAAACAAATAAACATTCAGTGTCTGATCAAGATAATATGTGTTTCCTTTGTTTTTGCAATTATGTTTCTTGGAGTGATCAAGATAATATAATGTGTTGTAGTGTACGTAGGTGTGTCAGTGTCTGATCAAGATAATATAATGTGTTGTAGTGTACGTAGGTGTGTCAGTGTCTGATCAAGATAATATTGTTGCTTTAAAAATAATAAGTTATTTTGCAAGTACATCTATTCTGATCAAGTTATTATATAGCCACCCGAAGGCACTTGTGTGACCTTTGAACTATTGACGTCAAAAGAGTCGTACCAAGATCAACTTAAAGAAATAAAGTAGGGTCACTAATTAACGTCTTGGGCTGAAGGAGAAGCGCACTTATCTCCCTCCACTTATTTCTGTTATCACAAATCGGGTTATCTACCCTTCTTGTTTGGATGGCTCTTGTGAGGTAAAAAGAAAGAGAAAAATGTATATAATATAATAAAGTGTTAAAAATCAAGTTGATTATATCTATATGATGAACTTGCTTCGGGAAAGAGGAAGACAGGTCGCCCACTACTGCGATTTAAAGATGTCTGCCAAAGGGACATGAAAGCAGCCAGAATACTTACAAGTGGCTGGGAGCGCACAGCTGTCAAAGAGGGCGTCATAGTAGCCGAGGAGCGAAGAATGGAGGGCGCTGCAGACAGAAGAGCTAGGAGAAAGGCCAAAACATTTGGAAGCACAGAACGCGTGTGTAAAAACTGTTTTAAAGACAGTCACTCAAGGATAGGACTGCACAGCCACTCAAGGAAATGAAACCCAACCCAACACAAAGGTGATGCACCATCGTCTAGCGAGACGGAAGGATGCCGAATTGATTAGACAAGTAATACAAGCGTATCATTTAAAACACATTGTATTTTATAAAAATAGGAAGTCTCGACATTTTTACCTTTTTAGCTCAAACTTGCTCCCCACAGAAAGCCTGAGCAGGAAATACCTCAAAGCTATACAAGACTTCCGTGGGGCTCGCATCTAAGAAAAGTACTTTGCAAGGTCTGCTCACAGAGTAAACTAATACAGCACTTAAAACTTAAAGGATGTTTTGACTGGTGCTATAAGTTCATAAAGACTTCAATTTTATTCAAGAAGTGAAAGCTTTTCTATTAATTTCTACAATAAAATGCAGTGGCGTAGCAAAGGGGAGGGGGCCAAATGCCCCGGGTGGTACTTTGTTAGGGGCGGCAACTTTATCAGAACAAAATAAAAAGTAAAGAAATTACTTTAATAATAAGAATAAAATTATTTTTAAAAAAATAGGAATATCTTTAAAATATATGAAAGTCTCTACTGCCTAAACTAAACTTCAAACTCAATATTGGATATCAATTCTTCGGATACTAATGCTAGTGAACTCAAAAAACAAGAGAGCGGTAGATAGTATAACACAGATCTGTTGGTAATTAAATTAATTCTTCAAATTTGACAGTCGCTCCTGCAATAGAAGTGAACATTACTCTACCCGATCAATTTCTTACATGAGTCAATCGAATGCCTAGGGCGGCACTTTGTTGGGGCGGTAATTTCTTTGATGTTAATTAGCTTCTAAATATTTTTTTTTAAAAACGATAGAAATAAAGCGTAATTAAATAAAAATAAAAGCCAACGTAAATGTAGCCGTCTGCTATAGACTATAGTTGACCTCCACGGGTCACTGGAGTTCACACAGAGCGCCTGACCACATCTCCGTGTTTTACAGCTCGGGGAGTTCAGTGACGTTTTAAGAGTAGAGACACGACCGGTGGGGAGTAACACACTGCCACTGGTCTGGTAGAGAGAGAGAAAAAAAAGTAGAGGAAGCGTAGAGAGAGATGATGAGTGACTTGTTCATATGTGTATTCTTAGTATAGAGGGAATAAACCTGTTGCATAACCATTTATTTAATAAGTGACTTGGACTATGTATTGTATTGATAACTTAGCCACCAATCGGCTACATAAACATAAATATATGACATGATTAAACTATCATACAATATTTTTACGTCTAAACTTCAAACTCCATGTTGGATAAATATTATTTTTATACTAATGCTACAGAACTGAAAAATCAAGGTGCGGAAGTGGTGTATAAATCTGGCACTTATATGCTTGTACTGGTACCTATAATTGATTCAAGCCTTTCAGCTGCTCATTTCGATAAAGTTGAAAATTTCTAAATCCGTTACAAGCAAATAAAAACCAATAAAATCTCAACAGCATGCATGGAAACCATCGATATGAATAAATAGCCTGCGCGTCCAGATGGATAGCGCGATAATGATTTTTACGTATCTAAACTACTTGAAAAAATTGTTTGCGTGCTTAATGAGCTTATTCTCTCTCAAAGGCACCACACTTTTAATTTTAATCTTTTGTTTTGTAGCATAGTCAAAAAAGAAGGAACACAATCGCTGATCTAATGGAAGTGGTAACTGGCATAAAATAAATACATGTACTAAAATAGCAATTCATGAATAAAGTGCTCAACATTTTAAAAAAATAATTTAAAAAAAATTAAATTAAAAGAAAAGAAAACAAGTGGCAAGGAGGTCTTGATAAAATGTTTGACATTAAATAGAATTTGGCTTTTCGCTGTCACAGAGTACAATTCTAGCGCAAATACATAGGCAATAATATTAAACTGATGCATCTTCTTGCAAAGTAAGATCCAGTGCCAGGGGCGTCGCTAGGGTTGGTGTCACCCGGGGCGGTAGCTCATGGTGTCACCCCTTCACGACTTAAGGGAGTGTCCATAAATGACGTCACGAGACGTTGCCGATTTGTTTACCCCCCCCGCCTCATACTTTGTCACAAAAAACTTAGACCCCACCCCTTTTTTCCGACATAACGTCACAAAGCAT
>MUZC01004656.1:299255-357506 GCA_002072015.1 Radix auricularia | reverse complement strand
TAAGTAGTTTAAAATCAAAATGTTTGTGTAATTGTCAAGAGATTGTTTATTATTTATTGACATCTGTTTGTAATTAAATATTAACTTCTACTTTTTGACTTCCTATTATTTTGCAAGAGATAGGTCGATTAATTGTATAAAAAAACTTGCCCCTTAACAATTCTTAATGATCAATTGAGAAAATAATCGTAAATTTTCTCACTCCTTAAATGTATATATATATATAAATGTCAATTGGAAATAAATACGATTCCGACAAAATAAAAAGTATCTCAATACACCCCCTTTTCTCTGTACATAAAACAAACACCTTTGAGCACAAAAAGATTTTGTTCTTGTAATGATTCAATGACAGGAAGCTTTCTTGTTTTTGTAATGAATCAATGACAGGAAGCTAACTCGTTTTTTTGAAATTCACTAAAAACATTGAGTCTTCGGAAGAGAAGATTCGTTGCTGTTAATCTCACACCATCCCAGCACATCCATAAGCTCATGTCCAAAGCATTCATTCACTTCATATATTATTAAGTTTAAAAAAAAATTTGCGTTTCAATTTAAGTCGTTTCCATATATTAAAAAAAATTATATTTGAATGTGTCATTATGCAAACAGCAGCTCTACTCATAACAAGTGAAACAATTACATATCCGCTTATTTTCCAATCACCTGTGATTTTTTTTTTCAATATGTGTAGACTTCATACAATTGGCTTAAAAATGATTTTAATAGGGCGTGCAAGTTTGACAGTCGTCATTATTGAAATTTACAAATGCCGAATAGCGGACATTAACATTAAAGTTGCAGGGACAGTATAAACTGATTGAAAGTTTGTTATATTGTTTTTTTCCCTTTTTTTCATGTTAAGTTTACTGTAGTTTAGTTTAGGATTAAAATGAATGCATTTACAACTTGGAAACATACAATTCTTAGTGAATTAACGTTCACAATCCTATACCTATTTGAAGCACGTTGGTGGCTGCTCTGTGAAACGAGGAGTCAAGGTGTTTGCTAGGATGCATTGTATAGCGCTCTGGACGACTAAAGTTATGCGGGGTTATGACAGGTACCCGGTCAGCTTTTTTTCAACAGTATTGAAATCACTTATACTCACCCATTCTAATGTTAACCACTCTAATGCTTTGAATGTTAAGCCCAGTCTCACATTTTAACTTTTAGCTAACAAATGAGGGAAGTCAATTTGATGATAGTATCTACCTATTTAATATTGTCTTAAATAGTTAAGTTGTGTGAAATTTTAAATTTAGACACTGCCTGATGACTGCATTCATGAGTGGATACTGGCCCTGATTACAGAAGTAATCGTTGAAATCGTCCATGTCCATCGTCCAGATTAGCACACCGCCCAATGATTTGCTGTTCATGTACGAGATCTGTGCAAGTTATAGTGAAAGCTACAATATAGATATCTGAAACGTAGGGGCTATTTCCCAAATAAGGTTTATTGGTCTAAGTGTAAAGTAGAAAAAATATTGTACAGAATTGAACAGCATCCATTTTGTTTTTCAACAAGTGGAATAGTTTTCAAAATTTTAAGCCTTTTAAATCTTAACTTTCGAGTGGGCAAGATATCAGTGGCGCATTGCAGTGAAAGGGAATATATATATATATATATAATATAAAGGACATTTTAGTTAAATAAACATTGTTAAAGTTTAATCATAACATGGTTTCAAAACTCAACGAATTGTTACAGATTATTTGTCACATTAAAATAAGCTTAACCATCATATTGTTTCAGTTTAATATTTAAATAATGCAAATCAATTTTTTTGGTTAAATGTCGGAATATTAATCCCGCATTAACGGTTTTTTTTTTTTTGGTTTTAACTAAACTAATCGTTTTGAAATAATTTTAAACACTTATGCATTTAATTTCAACATTTCCTTAGATTTCAATCATCGTCTAGAGTACCAAATACAAAACACTAAGTGTTTAGCCATGACAGTGTCGACAATAGAGAACAATTTTATATTTTAAAAAAGTAAAATAAAAAAACAGAATATCCTAACAGGCTTTCAAAATAAAAATCTTATTTCCCGTTATCTTGTATCGTCTCCTTTCAGATTTCAAGGTCATGACGTCACTGATTCCTTATGATTTGTGAGCCTCATAGATCTGATCCTTCATCTTTAATTCAATATTCTCACATTTTAGTCCCAATTATAAATAGCGGCCAACAGCAACTCCTAACTATTTTACATTTCACTACTGTTATATATTCATCATTTAAAGGAAGTCTACTGCTGTTCTATCTCATCTAAAGAACTAACAGCAAAATGAAGGTATTTCATTTTCTTTCTTTTTCTTATTTATTTCATTTTTTTTTATACTTTGTATAGACTTTTAAGAGGATTTTTTGTTCCTACAAGATTGCTTTATATTACTTTAGACATTGGATTCTCTGTTTCCTTAGAGTTAAGGGGAAAAAATCTGAGTTACCTTGGCAGCGAAGCTTTCGGGGTCATCGTAACCCAGCCAGAGGCGTTCTGGTCCATAATAAAAATAAGGCACTGCTAGGCGGGGCTCACGAACGACGTACCCACGCTTAGTCAGAACTGTGCAGATCTAGTAGTGAGGGGGGGGGTTGGGAGATTCAGTGAGTAAACAATACATTTAACTGTAACACAAAATATTTAAGCACACAAAATCAATGCTTTAAAATAATAATTATCAGTCCAGATTATATTAACATGACACCAGTTCAATTCAAAGATTTTTTAAATGAAACAATGCAGAGAAATAAATTACAATAAAGCTATTTTTCCGCTATAGACACGATTTTTACGAAAAAAATATTTTATTGTGGAAAGTATTTATATACTATATGTTAAATAAGATAGTAAGAAATTGGAGTTCGGTGAATACATTTTTTTTCCTTTGTTAGTATTGAGACTTGGTTCTTTCCTTATCGATGCGATCTTTCTTTTGTTAATATTGAAACACTTTAGTTAAATTTGGAAGATGGCCACATGGTTCATGGTTTAAGGAGAAACATTTATTTTTCCACTAACACCAACATATCCCTACCAGAAACTAACCAAAAACAAACAAGTAACCAACACAACCCTACCAGACACTTAACTCCAACCAAAGTGAAACAAACATATCCCAAAAAGAAAATCACCACACAAAAAAAACCAACACATTACAACCAAAATCTCACCCAAAAAAAACACACCCCAATCAGAAACTCACAAGAAAGCAACATATCAAAACCAGAAACTAACCAGAAACCAACACACGACTAACACATCCCAACCAGAAACTCAGCAGAAACTCAAAACAAACCAACAACAACTAATATAGCCCAACCAGAAATTCACCAGAAACCCACATATGTGCCAATCACAAATTCAACAGAAACTCACAAGAAAACAACTCATCCCAACAAATAACTCAGCAGAAACTCACAAAAATTACACCAAACTAACAAGGAACTCACTAGAAACAAACAAGAAATCAACACATTCCAAACAGGAACTCACAAGAAGCCAACAAAAACTAAAATATACAAACCAGATACTCACAAGAAGCTAACATATTCTAACCAGAAACTCACAAAAAATCCCATGAAATCAACACATCCCAACTAGAACATAACAAAGAATCTACACATCCCAACCAGGAACTCACCACAAACTAACACGAAACCAGTACATCCCTACCAGAAACTCTCTAGAAACTCACAAGAAAGAATGGCATCCCTAATAGAAACTCACCAGAAAGCAACGTAAACCAACACATCCCAAAAAAAAACACCAAATTTTAACTGTATTTGGAACAACCCAGACTTAATTTCTTTTTACCAACAGTGCTCCAACTTTAACTCTTATTCCTTAATTCAGTCATATTACCTCAAAATAAGCCAGAGCTCCCGGATCCTTAGTGAATGGGCCAGGATTCCCAGGGCCTTTAATAAGAGTTCCAATGTCGTTTCTTCTTAAGCCGGCTAGAAAGACGTGCCTTCCATAGGCGGCAAGGCCGATAACGATCAGGTTGGCAGGGACACGCAGTGACAGCAAATACTCCACAGCAAATGACTTCAAAACCAAAGAAAAATTAATAATAATTTTTAAATCATATATATTGTCTTTTGCACAAACACAATCAGATCAGTCAGTCTGGAGAATAGATTAATCCAAGAGTATGGGATATTTGCTTAACAAGAATGCATGTTTTGTTTCCGCTGTTAAACTAATTAATTTTCCCCACCCACTCTTTCCCTTTTCCCCTATACGTTCTCACTATTCTCATCCTACTTTGCTTTCATTGACTCTTTGGACTTAACCACAGCTAAATTGTTTTTTTCTCATTTCTTTATATATTCCTTTTGTTTGTGTATTATTTTTTCGTTGAGAAAGCTCTTTGCCATAACGTTCGCTTTTTTTGTTAAGTCCTCTCACGCTAACTCATACCCTATTTACCGGGTGTCAATTTACTAATTTCTACGCCTGATTGCATTTTCACCCCTGTTTTGTTCACGACTTTTACCTTCTGAATGCAACATTGTATTTGTTCCATTGTTATTATGTTTTTTATGTTACGTTGTTCTTTTTAGTTCACCTTTTCATTTCTATTTTTAATGGCTTTTTATAATATATATTCTTATTTATTTCTTTATCGTTTTTGCCTTACCATTCCCTACAGCCCTTCCCCCCTTTTCTACCTTGTATTGCTTAGTTATTCAAATCACCAGTCTACAACAATTATAACTTGTATTGTTTCAAAAAGAACAGGAAATTTGCGTTTTAATAATTAATATAAATGAGCTCAAAATAATAATAGATTATGCCTTGTTACATTAATTCCAATTTTTTTCTAACAAAAAAAAAAAAAAAAAAAAAAAAAAAAAAAAAAAAAAANAAAAGAAAGGAATGTAATAACTGCAAGAATTTCTTTTGATTTTCTTTTTACCAGAATTCAATGGATTTGTCAATATACCATGCTGAATGAGAGCCGTAGAAAGGGATATTTGGGGAAGGACAAACAAACTGAATGAGGTCAAGAGAATTTTTGTTAACATACCACGCTGAGTGAGGTCAAGAGATATTTTAACATACCACGCTGAGTGAGGTCAAGGGAATTTTTAACATACCACAGTGAGTGAGGTTAAGGGAATTTTTAACATACCACACTGAATGAGGTCAAAGGAATTTTTAACAGACATAACACGATGAGCAAGTCAGGGCGAAGAAAGGACCAACATAACACACAGAGCGATTGTGGTCTAGGGAAGGGCTAACATACCACGCTCAGTGAGTGAGGTCAAGGGAAGGGCCAACATACCACGCTCAGTGAGTGAGGTCAAGGAAAGAGTCAACATACCACGCTCAGTGAGTGAGGTCAAGGAAAGGGCAAACATACCACGCGCAGTGAGTGTGGTCAAGGGAAGGGCTAACATACCACACTGAGTGAGTCGTCTGAATACAACGGACTATTGTGTCCCACTCTTTCGTCCCAGGCACCATGGAAGTCAAAGGACTTGAGATTTATGAAGTCCACCTCTCTGGTGACGTAAACGTTGATGAATAATACCTTTACATTTATAAACAATGACTTTACATTTGTTGGTAAAAAATTGTACAGCTGTAGTAGAAACCTTTACATTTTTAGATAACGCCTTTTTTCTGTAGAAAACAAATTTAAATTTCTCGAAAACACCATAAATATTGCAAATAACACGTTTACATTAAAAATAACACCTTTTTATATGAGGATAACAACCTTATTTTTTAAGATAACACGTTATATACGTTGGTAACTGCGTTAACTTTGGAGATAAAACTCTAGTTTCTCTAGGCATACCTCGCCATTGCCTCAGGCTCATACGCTGCATCAATTGTTCTTTTACTTGCCCCAATCCCCACTGTCAGTAGAAGCCTCTCACGTTTTGTGTCAAGTGCTTCCGCTCTGAAAGAAGCTGCCATTTCCTTTTTGGTTGGAAAGGGTTTAGGGTCGGTGGTAGAAATGAGTTAGTAAATAGATTACAACCATCAAGAAAAGAATGAGATAAGCTATGACATTTCTAAATCTTATTATGAGGCAGGTTTAGATTTATCCTCCTTACATGACAAACATGACATTGTTAATTTCTCTTATTATTGAGCTAACTTTCCAAACTGATATCATTTTTCCCGTAGGTAAGCATAAATGTAATTATGACTTAAGAGCGAATTTAAAGCCATTTAAAAAAAATCAATTAGTTATTTTACAAACATAATATTACTCAATTTATTTTACTAACTGAATTTTAGCATTAACCATCTCAATATGTCAGTCTTAAATAGTATTTCGTCCGGCCATTATTCCCACTTTAAGAAAGTCATCTCATGCCACTGGCATTATATTACCGGAAATCCTGTGACTGGTATTGCTTGTATGACAGAAACTATTATGATTTTGCTTGGCTGGTTTTTCCACATTTGTTTAGGTAAATAAAAACCCCAATGAATTAGTTTTGAGTTTTCCGCCTTTTCTATTTCCCTAAGCAAGAGCAATTTATACATAAAATGGAAAAGTTAAGTCCTAAAGTTAATGGCAATCAAGGTCAGACAAGATCGTTATGTAATAAAAATCAACTCGAGAATGAGTGATTTCTAGAAATCTAAGCAATTAATTTTAAAATAAGTATCTTGAAGGCCATCGTAAAGCCTCCTCTGCAAGATCCTGCATAGACATGGCAAACAAAGGCAATGAACCTGACCAGAATGCAGTTCTTTACCAAAGTGCCTTCGAATTTTTCTAGAGATTCTCTTGAATGGAAAAAAGAAACATCAACCTTAAATGGTGACAGCGGACATGGCAGAATAAATTAAACAAATAGATCCTCCAGAAGCGTCGGGAATGGAATGACCACACTTTAAGAAAATCTTCTTCGAATCTAACAAGGCCAGCACTAAACAGGAACCCGCAGAGAAAGTTGAAATGAGGTCTCCAAAGAAGTGTTAGGCACCGTAAGATGGAGGCAGACATTACGCAATTAATGAAAGCTCAGGTGAGAATGGTCCAGGATGAGGATTCCTGTAGGAATCTTATTTCTTGTTTTTTTATATTAGAAGGACTGGAGACATCGACGAAGACAGACGGCTGCTCCTCTTGGACGAGAAGACTCAACAAATAAGTGACATAAAAGTCCCCGCCCTTTAAAAGTAGGAGTTAAACACGTTTTCCAGAACTTGTATCTATATATTTCTCATTGCACTTGATTGAGAGCTCTATGCACTCCACCTCTTTTACACACCAAGGAGGTAACACAGACTAACACCTGCCTTCAGAAGGCGCGTAAATCGTTGTATTATCTTCGGGTATTCCCCCTCTGAGTGTCGGGTATTCCCAATGTATATCTAGCCCATCAAACGAATGATTCCTCAAAACTTCGATGGAGGACCTGATGAAAACTGCCCTGCTTTCAGGTGACGTCACCATCTGGGAGAATGGTTGAGAATATATACTCCATCCCCCGACGGCCAGAAGGACTTTTAATCTCCAATTTCTTTTCTTCAGCTGGTTGAGATTTGAATATCTAGAAGTTACAAAGTGGATAATGCAAATTTTGTTCAATTAAATTTTGCAAAATAATACAAGAAAGACCTAAGTTGCTCAGGTAAACACGAAAAAATAGCGATTGAAAAAACAACCCAATCAAAAGAGAGACTATAGTTTTCATACAAGATCGTGCCAGCATAGCAGCAGTCAAAACTTTGCATTGTTATTGCAAACCCACCAGGAGACAACCCAATCGCCCCATGTCCTTTCAGTTTTCGAACCTCCCGTGCCAAGATCGGTCTCGTCAGCAATCTGCGCACATATAGACAAAGCAAGTCCCTGAAACCCTCGGATGATTAGCGTGGTTTTCATCGACTCAACGGACGAACAACATCATCCTTATCGTTTTAAATGCCTTACCCCTGACAATGATCTATTTTTGTATTGCCTAAACCAAGGAAAAGTCTACCACAACCACCTCTAATGAATAAGATAATAGGCACGAAAAAAAACTATGTATTTAACAAAAGCATTTAAAGTTTTTTAGTATGTTCTTTGATGCACGATTATTTTCTCTTTAAAAGTAAATAAGTTTTATAATTGTCCCCCTTGAAAACCACACGATTTCTAATTATAAATCCTGTGAGAACTACAATTTTTAAAAGTGTATCTTACTAGAGAAACACATTATAATTGTGTGCCTAATTAACCACACAATTTAAAAGTGTTTTGGATTAGCCACACCATTTTTAATTGTGTATCATACAAGCCAATCAAAACCTAATTGTGTATGTTTATAGTCTTGCAAATTATAAAGTTGTTTCTTCCAAGAAACATAAACTCAATTAGTATATATTACAATCAAAACAGTTTCTAATTGTTTATCTTACATGCTTCTACCTTTCTACTTGTGTATCTTCCATGTCATTACATTTATAATAATGTATCTTACACACTAACACGAAATATCATTATGTATTTTACGAATGACACACACTCTAATTATGTATCTTACATGTAACAAAAACTCTCATTGTGTATCTTACACGCCATTTCCCCACCTTGTTGGATCGTTGTCCCATTCTTTAGTGGACAATTTATTGTCTTCAACCTTAGCAAAGGCGTAGATGACATGGGTACAGAGGTCGGTATTAACGTAATCGGGGTAGAATGTCATCGGCTCATCGCGGTACTGCACCCAGCTGGTTATGTAGCACACGATCCGTTCACACACCCCTAGAAGGAATATCAAAAAGTTAATGATAGCCCCTATGTGTTGTGAAACATTTTACAAGATTGTAAGAAATGACGCGAAAAGAATAAAAATGAAGGAAAAACTATCAATCATTGAATATTTTAAGCGATTTGGGAAAGTACAGCATGAATTGAAACTCTAAAGGTGTATCGAGTTGTCTTTTGGATTTTTCTTACCAAACTTTAGCAAACATCACCAAGCATCACCTAAATTATAAAATTTACCGTTCGTTTTCCAACAATATACTGCTTACACCTAACATTAGCCAATATTACCTATACCACCCTGTGATGTGTCAATGAACACAGAGAGCATAGTTAAGGCTATGATATATTTCATGATCAACTACTCCTCTTCAAACAAACATTTTAAGCCCCGACCTTAAAAACGGCTTCAACCAGAAATGATATCAAAGGTCATCAAATTCAGGTTACAATGGTTAAAACTTTGTTATTCCATGGGGTGAGATTATGTCCGCATAAAATTGTTATTTTCGAAATAAATAAATAAAAGAAAATTTAATAAATTAAATAAAAAGTTTATATTACATTATTATTTTGTTTTGCTGAATATTTGTTCAAAATAAATAGATTGCAGCTGAAATATATTTATTTAAAAAAAAACAAAAAAAAAAGTTTCGTCACTTTTGATCGGTGATACCCTAGTATCAATCATATTTTGTATTTTTTAACCATACAATTTTAGATGATATATAGCCTATATCATAAACTTAATTCCAAATTAGCACATTGGAGAACCAACAGGACATAAATAATAGCATCAAAACAATGAAAAACAATAACTACAATCTATAACATCTTCATTTAATTTTTTTTTTTTTTTACATTATATCGGCATTTTTATGAATAATTTAAGTTTAATATAATTATCTAATTGATCTTTATCACGATCACGCCACTTTTAGATGACATAGATTTTCTTCATAACAATGTTAAGCCTGAAATTCCCACTCAATGTTATAGTAAAACGAGACTCATTCCTACTCCTTGTCACAGTACCGCAATGCCCAATTACACTCCTTGTCACAGTACCACAAACCCACACACACTCCTTGTCACAGTACCACAATACGCATTCACACTCCTTGTCACAGTACAATACAAAATCAAACTTCTTGTCACAGTTCAATGCCAAATCACACTTATTGTCACAGCACAATACCAAATCACACCCCTTGTCACAGTACAGTACCCAATCACACCCCTTGTCACAGTGCAATACCCAATCACACTCCTTTTCACAGTACCACGCCCCGGATAATAATGTAGGAAATGAACGTAAAACAGAATGAGCCCGAGACCTCTTGTATAACATACTAACAGCAATGAAGGAGGAATATGCTAGTCGCATAATTAGATGCGCTAATAAAATAATTAATTAATTAATTTTTTAAAAAAATAAGTTGCGATTTAACCCTTCTCCAAAGTTCTCGACATTGTTTCTTGTTTGAGCCAAGAACTTAAAAACTTCACTTTGTCTTACTGGGCGAAGAACCTATAGTCTTATTTTTTTCTAAGATCAAGTACCTAGACAATTCACTTTGTCTATTGGTGCAGTACCACGACACTTCATTATTTAAAATGTCATTATACAAAATTCATGACTTCAGAAAATTCTCAAAAAAGTATTCCCACGACTCCACATGTTGTCCCATGTCTTACCAATACCTTATCTTAGATATACAGACGCTCCTTCTATGCAGAAGATAATTGCGTCCACAGACCATGAGAGATGATCTTTTGGCAAGTGATGCAGCGGTCACAGGCCACGGCTATAGGGGTTCCACGCTTTACCCCAGCCGCCTAACTAATGTCTAGTTAGGTACCCATTCGGAGCTGGGTGACTCGGGGACTCCTCAGGCCGCGAGAACAAATCCTCACCTTCGTGTGTATTGGAACCCGTGACCATCGGTATGACAGTCAAGAGTGCTACTTCTCGACCACCACGTCTTGTAGACTTGATCCCTGTTACACCCGAGAAACACGTGAACACAACAATTATTACGTCCCTTGTTGGTACAGCTATTAATGTCAGATGGTGTATGAGCTTGTCTTCCTTAACACAACATCAGCGGGCTAGAGACATTTCAAATTAATATTAAATTACGAGGCTCAAAAATGTCTGGCCGGGATTAGGGATGGGTATGAAGTAATTTACAAGTCGGCCAAGTATTGCATGTTTGGGGGGGGTATATAAAAACTTATAGGTTAGCCTTTGAAAATTGACTTGAATATTTTTATTTTAATTATCATTGTGAAAAAATATATTAGTTATTCAACCAAAAGTTTTATTATGAGGAGCAAATAAAACTTAAAACGTGTCCATTATTTTATCGCCGATTATTTCAATCCTTTTGTTGGTTTGAATATTTTATTCTACTAAAAAAAAAATTAACTCACCGATTACAAAATTGCTCTGAAAGATTCCTCTGATAAGACTCTAGCTCAAATTGTGGAAATACGGTTAAAAGAGGTTAAAAGGGTGTACATGATTTTTTTGGGGTTAATTCAGATAAAACGAATATGTTTTGCCGCATATTGTTACTGTTTCATTCAAGATAAGCCCATTTTGTTGAGGTTGGGAGCGATATTTGCCCTCTCTGACTAGCATGAACAGCTGGACTAGTATGGACATCTAGCTTGACTAGCATGGACAGTTAGCTTAAATAGCATGGACAGTTAGCTTAAATAGCATGGACAGTTAGCTTAAATAGCATGGACAGTTAGCTGAAATAGCATGGACAGTTAGCTTAAATAGCATGGACAGTTAGCTTAAATAGCATGGACAGTTAGCTTAAATAGCATGGACAGTTAGCTTAAATAGCATGCACATTTAGCTTAAATAGCATGGACAGTTAGCTTAAATAGCATGGACAGTTAGCTTAAATAGCATGGACAGTTAGCTTAGATAGCATGGACAGTTAGCTGAAATAGCATGGACAGTTAGCTTAAATAGCATGGACAGTAAGCTTGACTAGTATAGACAGCTGAACTAGTATGGAAAGTTGCCTGCACCATCATTGACAGTTAGCTTGACTATCATTGACTGCTGGACTACAATTGACAGTGAGTAATATGTGAAAGTATATAAATTTAGCCTGACTTGCAATGGCAGCAAGTATCCTGGACTAGTATAAACATCTTGACTAGCATGGACGGTTAGTATGCTGGACTAGTATAAACATCTTGACTAACATGGACGGTTAGTATGCTGGACTAGTATAAACAACTTGACTAGCATGGACGGTTAGTATGCTGGACTAATATAAACAACTTGACTAGCAAGGACGGTTAGTATTTTGGACTAGTATAAACATCTTGACTAGCATGGACGATTAGTATGCTGGACTAGTATAAACATCTTGACTAGCATGGACGGTTAGTATGCTGGACTAGTATAAACATCTTGACTAGCATTGACGGTTAGTATGCTGGACTAGTATAAACATCTTGACTAGCATGGACGGTTAGTATGCTGGACTAGTATAAACATCTTGATTAGCATTGACGGTTAGTATGCTGGACTAGTATAAACATCTTGACTAGCATGGACGGTTAGTATGCTGGACTAATATAAACATCTTGACTAGCATGGACGGTTAGTATGCTGGACTAGTATAAACATCTTAACTAGCATGGACAGTTAGCTGGACTACCAAGGACAACTGCACTAGGATGATGAACTAATTTTTTTTTTAAAATAAATTTGTTTAAATAAATGTTTGAGATAAAGTGCTATATAAATAATCAAATTACAGTTATTATTATTATTATTTAAGATATTGCAAAGAACGGGGAGGGGAACGGTTGGCTGAGAGAACAGTCACAAACACAGCACCACAAAGTAATGAAGAAAGAAGCGAGTAAATACTGACACATGTGCACAGCGGTTGTTGTTACATGCCCAACAGCCATTTACTAACATCCCTCGTAAGCCATAAACTGTGTTTTGCCGACCCTAGATTTAGTCATCTTTAAAAAAAAGGGGAAAAGAACGCGTTAAAAAATAATTGTTTTTAAGAAATTGATTCTTTTGAGACTGGATCCATGTACTTTCCTTGTGCATGGCGGGAGCCATAACCATGACACTATGAATCATATGTTATTCTGTTAAGGAACAATGAAGATGAATGCAAGATGAATTGTTGCCTCTACCCCTAGACTTTCTTTTGTCATACTAATACGCTCACCACTGTGATCTTTAGACCCCAACAGGGGTTATTCGTCATGCACATTTGCACATGCCCGTTGAAGAGACATATATATAAATAGGACTAGACTCGACACGCAGCCTGGGCAGACTTGCTCAAAGATAGTGGAAAGAAAATGGAAAGGGGAAGAACAGACACAATGTACATCACGAAAAATTAAGAACAGCGCAAATGAACCTAGGGGGCTGGGATAAATATCGACAAAATGTTGACCTGAAAACATGTGCACTTCGGTAAGCAACTTGCCACCCCTATCCCCGCAACACCCTAGTTTGCCAATCCATAACCTCAGATTCACCGATCCTTGCAAGTGTCGTTTGTCTAGGTTATTTTTGCTCGTCTTGTGCTTGTTCAGCTTATATGTATACAGATAAGTAATTGAAGCTCTTCCGCATAATCCGTTTGTTCATTATAAATAATCCGGCATCCTTCCGTCTCGCGAGACGATGGTGCATCACCGTTGGGTTGGGTTGCATTTCCTCGAGTGACTGTGCAGTCCTATCCTTGAGTGACAGTCTTTGCCACAGTTTTTACACACGAGTTCTGTGCTTCCAAATGTTTTGGCCTTTCTCCTAGCTCTTCTGTCTGCAGCCTCCTCCATTCTTCGCTCCTCGGCTACTATGACGCCCTCTTTGACAACTGTGCGCCACGTAGATCGGTCTTCTGCCTTACACTCCCAGTCACTTGTATGTATTTTGGCTGCTTTCATGTCCCTTTGACAGACATCTTTAAATCGCAAGCGTGGGCGACCTGTTTTCCTCTTTCCTGAAGCAAGTTCACCATATAGGAGGTCCTTCGGGATGCGGCCGGGGCTCATTCTTTTGACATGTCCTAGCCACCTCAGGCGTCTTTCACGTAGAATTGAGAACATGCTTTGGGTATTGGCATGCGTTATTACCTCACTATTAGGCATTTTTTCTTGCCATTTAATACCAAGGATGCGGCGCAAGCATCTCAAATGGAAGCTGTTAAGCTTACGCTCTTGTGATGTATAAGTGGTCCATGTCTCGCTCCCATATAGTAGTGTACTGATGACACAGGCTCGATAGACGCACAGTTTGGTTTTCTCCGTTAGCTTGGTGTTTTGCCAGACCCGCTTATTTAGTTTAGCCATTGTTGCGGCTGCCTTGCCAATTCTGCTGTTTATTTCTTCTTCAATGGACAGTGTATTGGAGACCTTGGATCCCAAGTAGGTGAAGCTGTCCACAACCTCCAAGTTTTCATTATCGATATTTATGGTAGGAGGAGGTCGAGTGTCTTGGGCCATGATGTTTGTCTTTTTCAAGCTGATTTGCAGACCAAATTCTTTGCAGGCATTGGAGAAGCTTGACACGAGTTGTTGCAAACCAGATTCTGTATGTGCTGTTAGTGCCGCATCATCCGCAAATAGTAGCTCTCGAATTAGGACATCCGTCGTTTTGGTCTTGGCTCGGAGGCGGGCAGTGTTGAAAAGTCCTCCATCAGCTCTGGTATGTAACCAGATTCCCTCACTGCTATCCTTGAATGCGTATCGAAGAAGTACAGAGTACACAACCTTGTTTAACTCCGCTGCTGACAGGGAAGGCCTCTGACTTAGCTCCATCGAACTGTACTGTGCCAAGCATATTTTCATGGAACTGTCTGATGATGGCAAGTAGGTGAGGGGGACATCCAATTTTTGCCAGTATTTGGAATAGCCCGTTGCGACTGACTAAGTCGAAGGCTTTTGTAAGGTCCACAAATGCAATGTATAGTGGCATCTGCTGCTCTCTGCATTTTTCCTGGAGCTGTCGTATGGAGAACACCATGTCTATGGTAGACCGACCGGACCGGAAACCACACTGAGATTCTGGATAGACGCGGGATGCTAGGCTTTGTAAACGTTTTAGTATAACGCGGGCAAAGGTCTTTCCTACAATACTAAGGAGTGAAATGCCGCGATAATTATTGCAATCACTCCTATCACCTTTGTTTTTATATAGTGTCACTATATTTGCATCCTTTAGGTCTTGGGGGATGTAGCCCTGTTCCCAGCAGAGGGACAGAATCTCGTGCAATGGTTGGAGTAAAGCTGTCTTGCCACTCTTTAGAACCTCTGGTGGTATTCCATCATTCCCAGGCGCTTTTCCACAAGCTAGACTGTCAATTGCTTTGCTCAGCTCTTCCTGTGTGGGCACGACATCAAGTTCTTCCATGAGTGGCATATCTGGGATGTCATCTAGAGCGGTGCTGGAGACTGTGGTAACTGTTGAATACAATTCCAGATAATGCTCAACCCACCGTTTTAGCTGTGCTGCCTGGTCTTGAATAATTTCTCCATTTTTGGACTTTAGGGGAGCAGCTTTTGACGTCAAGGGTCCCGTTGCCTTTTTGATGTTTTCGTACATGACTTTTGCATTGCCCATGTCTGCAGTTGATTGTTTACTGGAACAGAGCTTAAGCCAGTAGGTATTGAAACATTTACGTGCAACCTTTTGGGCAAGTGACTTAGCTGTTTTTAAAGCATGCAAATTGTCAGGTGTAGGCTTTTCCTTGTAAGCCATAAGGGATTTCCTTTTTGCTTCAGTGACGGGTTTCATCTCGTCCCAATGTTCATCAAACCAGTCCGTGTTTTTGTGAGATTTTTTGCCAAAGGCTTGTATTGAGGATGTATAGATTGTGTCTCTCAGTTGCGTCCATTTGGAGTCAATGGTGACGCTTTGGGACATCTTTGAGAGACTTTCCTTCACCTTGTCTTTGAACAGCTGCACTATCGCAGGGTCGCATCAATACCTCCTGCATGAAAGACCCTGCGATAGTGCAGCTGTTGTTCATTATGGTATGTTTTGAAATTCGATTGTACATGTTAAACAGGATAGTGGCAAAAGGATATTTCTTCATTTTGATAAGCTTGATGTGAGTGAAATTTGTGTGTACATACAAAATTTGTCAATAGATGTCAAAAGAAAGTCATCACGTGTGAGAGGCAAGTAAAATTAGTAATAGCCATGATCGGAAGGACTACTAAAGAGCAGCTATATAGAACAATGTAGACCCGAATTTTAACTCGAGGTCGTTATCGGGTGTGAAAGATGATACTAGTGGTAAGTAGTTCAGACATCAAAATAATTTTAGTATCAACACCATATATCCTATGAGAAATATTTATCTACTTAACTTATTGTTGAGGAGAGATTTTGATCACTTCTCCGTTACTAAGAACGTCGCTGAAGTTATCCCAATGTTGAGAAACAAAGTTTACAGTCATATTGCAAAGTCATGTTCAAAAGGAAAGTGGGGAAGAGGGCGGAATTGAAAAGAAACATAAAAAAATAATTTTAAAATAATGTTTTAGCATGGGGATGAACCCAAAACATTACGCGTGTTAGGCGGAGGTAATGACCATTATGCTACGAAATACACGTTAATATGTGACGGAACAAGGACAGTAAACTCAAGAAGCATTATTGATCTCGATGATCCCCCCACCTCGGCTACTACCTTTGCTTGTCAACCATAAACTGATTTGTTGCTGGTCGAGCACCATGAGGGTAAATCGTCATACTTTTTTGTCCATGTCCGTTTAATGTAATTATATATAAATACGATTTTGAAAACAATTTGAAAAAAAAAATTATCATCATTTTCGTAAATGAACAATCATTTTATAAAAAAAAAATTAAAAACTGAATAATAACGTACATGGATTTTAAATGACTGTATTTTATTTCAATTGCTACCTACCGACATGGTTTTTATTAACCAAACATAAACAGCGATCATAAACTGTTATTTTTATTCAAAGTTATATCCTCGTTACTTTAAATCCAGAAAAGTTTTTAAGCGAAAAAGATAAGATTATATTACTTTATTTTGAAATTTAATTTAGATTTTTATTTTATGACGTTCGTTTTGCATTGAATTCTAGTTGGATACATTTTGGCGACGCCCAAAATCATAATTTCTTACTCATAGCATTGTCTAAAGCCTTGAAGGAGAAAACAACAGTTAACAATACATATATCAAAGTGTAAACTTTATATTAAAAATACAGAACAATTTTAAATAAAATACTTTTTAACGTCAACACCAAATATAACTTAGAGATTTTTAATATTAAAATACTATTCACACGTCTCGTATCAATCGTGTAAAACATATTCCCTTAGGTAATTTCTTTTTATTTTTTGATAATAAAACTGCACATCTAAAAAATCCTCTGATAATATCCTATAACGTCACATTGAGGTAGTTCGTTGAACGTTATTTTCTGTTTTCCTGACTGCGTTATTAAAGAGTTTTCTTATGTTCCAATGTTGAGCTGCATCTTCTCGTTTTTTCGCAAGCTTATCAAAGTCCATCTTGTCCCTCTTCATGCTTTTCTTGACTTCCATATTTGCTTCTGCATATTCTTTCTGTGATACATTGCGGGATAAATTACTTTTAATCAATACTCTATTCTTTCTTTTCATTTCTTCTACTTTTCTCAGTGTACCTAATGTTATCCATTCTTTGTGTGCCCTTTTTTGTTCCAAAGCACTTCTTGGCTTGTTGACTCTTTGCCACTTTCCCTCAGTTGTCGAGTAATTCACGTAAGGTTTGGAAATTATTGGATAATGAGATTTTGAATTCTTCCTTTTTTTGCTTGTTCCTTTAGAAAGGAGTTATTATACCAATAACTGTATGCGTGTTGCTCAGGATAATGTCTTTTCAACTTTAATTTAAGCCTGGCTACAAGAAGATTGTGGTCTGAGCCAACATCAGCTCCCCTTTTTAAACGTATGTCTTTGAGAGATTGATTGAATTTTTTACGAATACATGATTTGTCTATTTTGTGTATCTTTCTCTAGTCCGGTGAGACACATGTAGCTTTATGCATTTTCTTGCGCTGGAAAATACTCTCGTACAATGACCAGGTGGCACATAGGTCCGCAAATGTCTTGCCATTGTCGTTCATCTCGACTATATCTGCTGTCGAATAAATTCTTCATACACTGTGTTATAACTGCCAATCTTGGAATACAAGTCTCCCATTAGGATGACGATGTTTTTCCATAGACGACTCATGGCATTATTCACAAATCTATTATAGAATTCTTCTTTGTTTCCTGCAATCTCTTTTAATTGTTATGCAAAGCGTTGGACGACATCTGAGGTAATGCTACGTTTCCCAGACAGAAAGAGTGCTAACAGAAGTTGAGGTCCATGAGAGCTCCTTGTGTTGCCCTTGATAACATCATGAATTACCCATGGTATGTGGGTCTACGTCTTCTTCATGTCCCGAAATAAAACGCAATCTCAACTGAGATTAATCTTTTATGCCCAAATCCAGTCATCTAAATTCACTGATTCAAAGATTGATGAGCTTATTGCTACTAAGCTAAGTTGCTAATTGTGCTTCTTTACAAGCCTAATATGTACATCGTGCGGACATTCCAAACTCCGATGACTGTTGTTGTCATGGTAAAGATGATTGTTGACATTTATCAACTATATAACTGAGAAAATGTAACCTTTAAAAACTGTATAACTCACCCTTATGAAATTTACCAACTTCAAAAGTCTGCTATTCTTACATTTACCTACTTTTACTTTTACCTAGTCTGTAAATCACCACCTCTAACATTTACCAATGGTATAACTCACCACCTCTAACACTTAACAACTCTTTAAATCACCAACTCTTACATGTACCAACCCTATAACTCACCAACTCTTGCAAGTACCAACTCTAACACCTTGACATTTAATCCGAGTCACGCATTGAAACTTGATGTTGGCAAATAACAGAAACAAATTCCATATTAGTATATTCGTATTTATTTAGCATTTAGTTGTTCATTGTAAAAGTCGAGTATCAGAACACATTCTTTCTTGACTGAATTCGCCAGAGGATATTTGCCCTGATTGCACTGGGTCCCGTTGAAATCATCCATGTCCAGCATCCATATCATCACGCCACCCATTGATAAGCTATGCATGTGATAGACCTGTTAAAGATATAGTGGACATTTTATTATATAAATGTAAACTAATAAAGGTTAAAGCCCTGACTGACTGGCTGACTCACTGATTCATCACTAATTCTCTAACTTCCAATTTTAGGTAGAAGCATGAAATATTTGGAAGTTGTTTGGTACTCGTTAATTCTCAACAAAAATTGGCGAAAAATAACTTTTAAAATCTCTCTCACGCAGCGGCCGGCGGCCAAAAAACAATTTTTTTTCTTTACATGGGCCATAAATATTGAAAATACCAAATGTTCATGTTTCCCATATAGGGGCATATAGGTAAAGGCTTAAGACTTTGAAAATTTTTTAGTACATGCTCTTGACTATAAATTGAAATTTAAAAACGTTACATTTCCCACTCATTGGAGCAGGGTCCCCAAAACGTTTTTTCCTGATATGAGATATATGCATATTGAAAATCGCTTATTCTCCTATTTCACGTATAGGTAGAAGCACGAACCTTTGGAAATTTTTAAAGTACACGCTCCCGACGAAAATTGACACAAAAGCGTTAAAAATCACTCTCATGTGGGGCCGGGAGCCCATATATTTATTTAAATATTAAAACCGACTCATCTTTAATTCTCCAATTTTCCGTGTAGTTAGGAGCATGAAATTTTGGGATGTTGTAGAAAATCACCAATTTAATTTTTTCGTGTAGATTAAAGCATCTGACTTCGGATATTGTTTAGGTACATGCTCCCGACGATAATTGAAAAAAATAATAACTTTCCTACTCATGGGGGCCGGGACCCAAAAACGTTTTTTTCGAATATGAGCTATATAAAAAACTAAAATTCCTAATTATCATATTTACCGTATAAGTAGAAGCATTAAACTTTGTAAATTTTTTGAGTACACAATCCTAACGAAAATTGGCACCAAAAAAATGTTTAAATTCCTTTTCATAAGGGACCGTGGGCCCAATTATACTGTTTCTGATCTTAAAAATGGACTTATCACTAATACTCAAACTTCGCGTGTAGGTAGAAGCATACAACTTTGGAAATTTTTTAATTACATGCTCTCAACAATATTTGGAAAAAAAGTTGAAATTCCCACTCATTAGCGCCGAGGCCCGAAAAACTGTTTTTTCTAATATGAGCTATATAAATTAAAAATATTTTTTTTATTATTTCCCGTGTAGGTAGACACATAATACTTTGGGGAGTTGATAATTTCACATTCTCGATGGTAGCTGGTTTCAAAATATTTCATATGTCCTTTACTCAAAACCGTGGGTCCAATATATATACAATATATAAAATGAAAATCACTAATTTTTTCATTCCCAGTGTAGGTATGAGCATGAAACTTTGGGAAGTTAATTAGTACAATCTCCCGAAAAAAAGTGGCAAAAAAATGTTAACATTTCCTCTCATGGGGAACCCGGGCCCCAGAATTATGTTTCTATAATTAAAAAACAACACATCACTTATTATCCAATTTTCCGTGTAGGTAGGAGCATGAAACTTTAGGAAAAGTCAATGTAAAGGAAATTTGAAATACACACTCATGGAGGCAGGTGCCCCCAAAACTTTTTTTTTTCTTTTAAGTGATTTTGTAAAAATTGAAAATCTATAATTCTCTTATTTCCGGTGTAGGTAAGCAAGGTAAAATTATTATTTAAATTTTTAAAAATTCCACTCGTGGGTGGCGGGGTCCCAGATTTTTTAAAAACCCCAAATGGGCTATTTACAACTGAATCAACACTAACTCTCTAGGTTTCCGTGTAGATAGAAGCTTTAAACTTTGGAAACTTGTTGAGTATCACCCATCTTCCGTTAGATTCTACTCACAAGTAGAATCTTACAATCAAAACAAGTCAGGGCATGGAATCACTACACATCATAACACATTACTCTAATAAATTATGGAAAAATTGGCCTTAATACATGAAACAACATAATATACATATAACAAATTCATAGTACCTTAATCTATTTCCTCTTTGAAAAAATACTACTGCCGCTTTAGAGAAAGGAAGCAGTCCTCTACTCGAATGACATTGTTACATATTCTAAAAATAATTCATTTCAGCAGCAATAACAAAAATTGTTTTACACATGCGCAGTCTTACATTGTTATGACACAAGCAATAATCATTTTTTATATCAATATACACCTACAATATACATATCTACAATTACACAAATGGTATATCATATATATAGAAGATCTCAGATGAGAACGATAAAAAATGTATATATATATATATATATATACAAGATCTCGGGGGGAAAACCCCAAGAACAACAAATTTTTACAAATTAAAAAAAAATACCAATCAGGCAAAACAAAAAATGCTAGTACTTGTCCACCTCATGGGACCTTTTAAGGAGCAATCACAGCTCTATTAATAATTTCTTTACCGGGACCTGTGCTGTTGAGATCTCTTATACCACTATAGCCACAGTCCTATTTGGATATAAACAGCCCACCGTTCCTGCCACACAGGAACTTGGTTAATTGTATAACAAAAACTGCCCATCTCTCATGTTGCACAGGACGTCATTAATTATATCCCAAACAGCTTATCTCCTCTTTCATACATGTCTGAATAAAAAATAGTACATGATCCTCATCACTATTGGCATAAAACACATCTTTATTGTGTAAATAATCAAAATCGTCATAAACATATCTACAACATGAATATTCAAGAGTATTATATTAACAGGTTACACAGGTTGTTTTAACAGCTCTACTGGTTCCTCATATAAATTCTAACGATATTTATTACAGGATTGCCTCCAGCATGCGGTAATCTTACAGGGATAACCACTTATCCAACTGTAATATTTCAGCATGATTGTATTTAACCCATTACAATGACTTAAATCGCAATTATGTGCATCTATTAATACATACTGCTTATGGAGATAACAACTTATCTATCCATACCATAATTATCTTCATCATACATAACCATCAACATATATTCATAATGGTTAGCAAAAAGTCTTCATACACAATATTTCAACAACCTCATAATTTCATTGAACTATCAACATTATCATTAATATATCCTGAGCTCTCAAATACCCACGCGACCGTTCTATCTCTTTCGCTCTGCATTACCCGACTGAAACGTAACCCTGTCCTTTTTCTCAGTCAAGGTCTTTTGATTCAGTGTCACTGTCCAAATCCTATGAAACCCGTGTTTGACCTGCATTGACTTTGGAGGTCATAACCATGTCCTGTGTCTACCTTTATCTCTTGGTTGCCGTAACTCGACCGAATTTTGTCTATTCACTGATCAATGCCTACTTTACTCATTGCCGAGATAAAAAATCTGCAGTAATTTTATCTTCACCTTTAATGTAGTCAATGTCAAAATTGTACTCTTTTAAAATCAGGGCTCATCTGGCAACCGGTGAATTTTCAAATTTAGTCGTATCTAAGGTATTTTAACGCTTGGTGATCACACTGGAGCGTGAATTTTGCACCCATTAAATAGTATGATAATTTCTGAATTCCCCATACAATGGCCAAGCATTCCCTCTCAATTGTTGAATATCTCGTCTCCCTATCCATTAGTTTACGACTGATATATTTAACTGGACGGAGTATGTTGTCTCTCTACTTCATCAAACACGCCCCTAATCCTGTCATCGACGCATCCGTGCGAACTATGAACTTATCTTTAATGTTTTCGAGAATCATAATAGGGTTATTTGTTAAATGGGTTTGGATTGTCTCCAATGCTTGTTGGCATTCGTTAGTCCAACATATTTTATTAAGTCTACCTTTCTTTGTTAGGTCTGTCAATGGTGCTGTTATCGTTGAAAGATTAGGTATAAATTTATTACTGTAAAAGATAAGCCCGACTAGTCCTCTTACTTGTCTCTTATTTTTGGGACGTTCTATTTTCAGTACTTTATTTATATTGATCATGTCCGGTTTTAAGAGACCTGCCCCAATTCTATGTCCCAGAAATCGATAGCCTCTTTCCCTATCTCCGTCTTAGATGGTTTAATTGTGAACCCAGTCTTTCTAAGGATTTCTAAAACCTCTCTAATAATTGTTATGTGGTTTTCCCATAACAGTCGTCTGTGTGTATACAGATATCGTCAAAATAAGTAGCCACCTGTTTTATTCCTTGGAATAACTTACTGACTATTTTATTAAACGTCGCTGGAGCGGTCGCCAACCCAAAAGGCATAAAATTGAAATGGTACAACCCATCAGGGCCTTGAAAAGATGTGTATTCTTTGCTTTTCTCTTTAAGGGGTATTTGCCAATACCCCTTTGTCAAGTCCAATTTCGTAAAATATTTTGCTTTATTCATGTGCTCTAGTAGTTTATCTTGGTTTGGTATAACCTCTGCTACTTTTTTTGTTATTGCGTTCAACTTCCGATAGTCTACGTAAGTCCGAATCGACCCATCTTTCTTTTTAATTAGTACTAGAGGAGAGCAATACGGTGACCGTGTTTCTTCTATTATTCCCAGTTCCAACATCATCTCTATTTCCTATTTTAGGTTTTGTACCATATGGACATGTATTGTATAGCGCCTTAAGGTAATAGGTTTAGGATTTAATAACTCTATTTTATGCGTAACCGCCGATGCTTTCCCGGGAATATCTGAAATAAGTTCTTTATATTATTGCATCAACTCATCAATTTGTTTTTTCTGCCTTTCGGTAAGTTCGTTACTAATGTTGATGCCTGAAATATCTTTGATATTGATCACCGGAAGGTTCTCAACGTCCTTATTATTTATAGGTTTTGTTTCTTCTTCGGTTATCACTGTGGCATTCGAACCATTCACTTTATGTTTACTTTTTTCTGCTAACGGTACTTCCGACTCTGTGTAATCACGGTTAGTTTCTACAAACTTTGAAATTCTATTAGGGTGATAGACTTTACGCTGACTTCCCTTCTCAATTTCTACATTAAATTTCGATGATGTTTTCGTGACCGTTAATGGACCTTCTGAATACAGAGCGAGTTTATTTCCTTTTTGTGGTTTCAACACAAGTACTTTGTTACCAATTTGTATATCTTTAACTATAGTCTTTTGGTCATAATATTGTTTATACTTATTCGTCCTTTCTTTGGCGATTATTTGTGTTTTCATTATGCCTGATTATATTCTGTTTTTAATTTTAATTATATAGTCGTAAATAGTTTTATCATTCTCTGTCTTATTGTCATTCGTGATTATGTTTCTTAAAATTGACATGGGTCCTCTACCCTTTCTACCGAACAGGAGTTCATATGAGGACATTGTTGTTGTCTCGTTTGGCACTTCTCGATAAGCAAACAGAATTGCCGGTAAAAATATATCCCAATTGTTGGGTTCCTCACATGCCACTTTCCTTAACATGCTTTTCAGGGTGCCGTTTAGTGTTACTACCATCCCATTCGATTGCGGGTAGTAAATAGAAGAGTGACAGAATTTTATTTTTAACAGTTCACACACTTGTTTGTACATATCGGAGGAGAATTGGTGCCTATCATCTGATATGATCTTTTCAGGGAATCCCATTCTAGAAAATATTGTTAATAGAGTCTCGTACATGTCTTATATTGTTATATTTTTTAATGGAATAGCCTCCGGCCAACGCGTAACCATATCTACCAATGTAAGAATATATTTATTCTTATTGTCACTTAGTTGTAATGGCCCAATAATGTCAACTGCCATTTTCTGAAAATGTGTTCCAATCACTTCCATTTGACCTAATTTTATGGGTTTTATGCTCCCTGGTTGTACGTGCTTTTTGACAAATAGGACATGACTTAATGAATTCTTTGATATCTCTGCTCATCTGTGGCAAGAAATAATGTGAAAAAACTATATATTTGGTTCTTCTGACCGACATGTGTCCAGCCAATGTTGTTGTATGCGCTGTTTCTAAGATTAATCGTTGGTATGGTTTTGGAATCACTACTTTTTTCTACTCGGTTTTCTATAGTATACGTAAATTTTCTGTAAAGTATGTTATTATTTACTTCAAACGTTACTAACTTTTGATTAGTGATTTCAACCGTCTGACTGTTAGCTTTTTTTCCATAGTTTAGATAACCCCTTCTCTGTGGCCTGCTCCTCAGCTAAATTAATGTGCTCTAATATTTTAGGTATTGTTGTAATGAGAGTCTTCATTTTTGTTATCCCCCTTTAATCCCGTTTCATTTGGGCCCTGGTAACAACATTACCAAGATGGCATACTATGTAATCTTCTGCTCTCACGTTTCCTAAAATCACGTCTGTCGTGGGATTATCAAAAAGCGCTGCCAGAAATTTCCCGCTGATATAAGATGTTTTTGTGTCTACTATGGCAGTTTTGAACGTTTTTACTGTACCATCCATCATTTTTACTGTTAATGTTTGGTCGGTACAGTTCTGTCTAAGCACTAAGCTTTTCCTACATCCTACAATGGTACACCCCGTGTCCCTCAGTGAAGAGGTTTCTTTCCCTAGCAACAGGCATTTTTCAACCTTTAATTTATCAGTCGATTTGGAAGAGGTCTTCCATACTCCAAACCCATTGTGTTTTGGGGGCCTGTCCCTCTTCTCGGCTTAGTCACTATTCCTGGCTGTAATTATTCCTTTGATAATTAGCTCTATATCCCTTTTTCTGCCTTAAATCTGGATAGCGATTCTCATTTTTCTGGTGACAATTGGCCATTAAGTGACCCCTCTGACCACATTTAAAGCACGGCCCAATTACTCGGCCCTCTATGGAACGACTTCGAGCCTTTGTTCCATATTCTCCTTTCTGCTCTGACACACCCCCTACCAATGGCAGCGTATTATCTTTTCTATTTAAGTGCTTTTCCCCTGACGATTTAATGTGGTCGATTTGCGTCAGTACCTCTTCGCAGGTTGGGGCATTATTTATTAATATGCATTTGACGGCCTCATATTTAATAATAATTTATTCCTACAAACCAAATATCTCAATCCCTCAAAAGTTCTCTCCATCTTTGCACTTGCCACCCAATTGTCCAATGTTTTAACTAATTTTGAGTGAAAAGCTCTAAATTTGTCATTCTCAGGGACTAACTTGTTCCAATGTTCCCTATGTTTCTCCCCATTGTATCCTGCATGATGTAACAGTAGTCGCTTGACGGTCTCATAATCTTGTAATTTTGTCCTTACGTCTTCTGTCATTAGGAATGTTTGTAACTCCCACGGTAGTCTTACTTGGAGCTCTATACTTCATTCACTTTTTGGCACTTTTGCCTGGATCACTACATATTCGAACGTTACTAAATATCCGTCCAGCTCTTGAGACCCATCATATTTTTGTAATTGTTTTAATATTTTTCTATTGTCTCTCGACTGACCTGTCATGTTCCGTACCGTTACCCTTGCCTTAATTTCTGACAATTTTAATTCATGTTCCCTCTCTTTCTGTCTTATTAACTCCTCACGTTCTCTCTGTTTTTCTTCATATTCTCTCTGTTACCTTAATGTTTTCTCGTTATACTCTCTCCGTTTCTCTTCATACTCTCTCTGTTTTCTTACTTTTTCTTCTGCTTGAAACTCTGCCCATTGATCCCTCACATAATCATCCAATTTCTCCAATTGCCAGTTTTTCCCCTGCTCTCCTAAATAACTCTAATTTTTCGTCAATGCTTACACCTTTACTCTGACTTCTAGCTTCCATCTTTACTTATAATAATAATAATAAAAATAAAATGATAATTTATATAGCGCTGTATCCCAGCAAGGAGCCTGGCTCACAGCGCTTTACATGGAAATAACAATACATATATCAATAAAAAGAAACATTCATATCATATTAACTACATAAATGACAATACGCTATACTCAATACATCAGCTACCTTAATCATTTAAAGAAATGTTGTTTTATTAATTTTGAAAATAAATTTTAAAAAGATGTGTCTTAAGTGCAGTCTTGAATGACTTAGCAGTTGAAATGCTACGGATGTGTAATAGAAGAGAATTCCATTATTTGGCTGCATAAAAAGATAATGACCTTTCGTCAAATGTTTTAGTTCTTGTCTTAGGAACACAGAGAATGCGTGTATCTGCAGAGGAGCGTAGCTGACGACTTGGTGAGTAGACTGACAAAAGTTCAGTAAGATATGAAGGGCATGAGTCAGAAAAGAAGTTGTGACACAGAACGGCCAGTTTGTAATCAATGCAGGCTTGTATGGGTAGCCAATGAAGTGAGTAAAGTAGCGGACTAACATGGTCATGTTTTTTTTTGCCTTTAGAACTAATCTGGCAGCTGAATTTTGAACTCTCTGTAGTTTTTCAATGCATTGTTTTGGCGCACCTGACAGAAGACAATTGTAGTAATCTATACGAGCTAGAACAAGAGAACAGACAAGAGTTTTTGTTGCACTATCTGTTAAGAAATGACGGATTGAATTGATCTGACGAATGGCAGTATAGGCAGAGCGACAAATGTGATTGATGAAGTTGTTGGTAGACATGTTGTCAGAAATAATGTAGCCAAGATTCCTAGTCAATGTTGTGAACAGTATATCAGAACTTGCTACATTAATAGAATTCGGAAGAGTCAAAGTACTGCGGGATTTATTGTTACAGAATAGCAGTGCTTCTGTCTTATTATCATTCAGTTTGAGCTTGTTTAGACTCATCCAAGACTTTACCTCACCAATGCACTCCTGCATCAATTGGACAGTGAAGTCAGTATCAGAGGGATCAGTGTGAGTGTAAAGTTGAGTATCATCTGCAAATGATTGGCTTTTAACTGAATGCTTTTCGAGCAGTAGACGTAGTGGCCTTGTATACAGCACGAAAAGTACCGGACCCAAAACGGAGCCTTGAGGCACACCATAAACCAAGTCAGCTCTGTAAGAGATACAGTCATCTAGTGATACCACTTGTGATCTGTTAGATATGTATGATTGAAACCAAGGCAGTAGTGAGCCAGAAATCCCAAAATAATTTTGCATGGTTTTTAGCAATGTTTGATGGTTGACGATGTCAAAAGCAGCACTAAGATCTAAGAGGACCAATATAGATATTTTTACACTGTCTAGTGCGAGTAGGAGATCATTTGTTACATTTAACAGGGTAGTCTCTGTGCTATGAGAAGGTCTATAGGCTGACTGATTGGGACTTAGAAGAGTGTTGTCGTTAAGATAAGAAAAACGTTGCTTTAAGACAATTTTTTCAATGACCTTAGACACAAATGAAATATTGGATATACAGAAGGAAGGACCACAGCCTTACCACTTCCTGTGAGATTATATCATACATGAAAAAACTGCCTACTAGTACTACTTGTGAGTATTTTATTACTATTGTCACGTATTACGAATTGAATTACATCTATTCTAATTTGTATTGGCTTGTCTAGGGGAACGTGACAATAGAAAAAGCCGTTGTGTCACTATCTTAAGTCTGAATTTAACCACAGACTTACAATGAATAACACAAGAAATCGGAAAGTAAAATATTAACTGAATGTTTAATAAAATATAAATCAAATAGTACTTTTAAAGGAATCACATTAAGTTACAAGCAACAAAAAAACACAAACATCTACTCAATACAGAATTGAGAGGTTGACTAAACCCTTTTACAAAAATGGCATGTAAAAATATTACACTTCAAGAGTTTTAAAAGATAACTACAATTACCAGCAAGGCCTTGAAAAAGGAAAAATCTCAACTTACACTAACGATACCACGAAGGGGTCACGCACAGTCTCCGCGATACTGTCTCTCGGCTGTCTCCGTATGTCTTCTCCCCCTCAACGTTATACGGGCGGTCTTTTTATAGTCCACCGCGCGTCGAGCTCAAGACAACTCTAGTAGTTTCTCGAATACTATTCGAGAACAGGACAAGTCAACAACAACAAGACAGGGCTAGAACCTTCTCTAAAGAGACGGAACAAGAAAACCTCATTTTTTTGACCAGATGAAAACACACAGGTCAAGGACCGGTCACACGGTCTGTGTGGCTTGAACTCGCCGCCGCTCACAAACAAACTCACTACACAAAAGGGACAGACAACCTCGGGAATCCTCCACCCGTCTCTCGACCGCAACAGGTCAAGGGAAAACAACAAAAAAAAATAGGTAACAATGCCTAGATACGTAACACTATAGTACAAAGTTTTTGCTTGATGTACAATGTTAGTGTCACACGTCGCTTGGCAGTGGAATAAATTTGCTTGTGAACGATGAGTCTTGATCTCAACCAAGTCTTTTCTGCTATACGCCGATATTTCCTGGCGCGTCGAATATCATCCTTTATTGATGAATACCAGGGGGCTGTCCGTGTTTACTTGACCTTTTGGCGGGTGACAGGGGCGTGTCTATCCAGCATAGTGCGTAGTGTACTATTCAGCTTATCCAAAGCGGGGTAGAGGTCAGGGGACACCGCCACACTTAGATCTTGCCGAAAGGCTTCACGTTTCATGCCACGTAGATTGCGAATGTCCTGGAATTTTGTGGATGGATGACGGCAATCACCCTTAGTTCACATTGAACACAAAAATGATCCGAGGACAGCTCTTCTGTTATCGTTGCAGATTTGACAAGGCAATCGTCAGTTCTGTGCAATACCCAATCAATTGTGTGTCCTCGATTGTGTGTAGGTTTATCAATTAGTTGTTGAATGTTGAATGCATCCAAAAGCTCCATCATTTTTGCTGTAGATGGATTCTGAGATTCATCAAAATGAAAGTTCATGTCACCTACTATCATGTAAGTACCAGGCAGAGTGTTGGCATAATCCAAAAGTTCCGGATAGTCCTCATGGAATTTTGGCATTTGTTAACTTATTTTTTCTGCTGGGAAAGACACGGTAAATGCACAAAAAGTGGATGAAACGATGTGGCACTGATAATTTAAGTTGAAATATCTCAATTTATGTGTGCGCAATGATGGGTTCCTACTATTGTACATAAACAAGGGGTTTGAGGAAAACTATTTATATCGCTCTCTATGTGACAATAGTCTTAAGTGCAACAATCATATAAACACAAACAAATATTTGTACTTGCCTTCACTGCCACAACAAGTACACACACTTTCACATTTATGAAAAATCACAACACATTTGTTCATGAAATAAATCCAAATTTTTCTTGTCCACATTGTAATCTCTTGACACACGACGACACCGTTGACACTGGGCAGCAACGAGGAGGCGAATGTCTCCCTCCAGGACAGTACTATCACCGCCAACACACTGGCATCGGACAACAATGAGGAGGCAGGTGCCTCTCTCAATGACAGGACTTCACCGACAACCACCGACAACACATTGGTCAGCAACGAAGTTTCACCGACTTCACGCTGGTCAGCCACTAGGCGTCACTGATAGCGCTGTCACTGACAGCACACCGGACCTGATGACTGCGGCCGACGCTTCGATGTTCGATAACACTGTCTAACCTTAGTGTCCTTAGATGCTGTACATGACAAGAGTCTCCAGAATTCCTCTGACGTAGCCCCCACTGTTGCGTTATGGGTTCTGGATGTAATTAAGACAGACGTCTCGACTCTTGTCAGAGTAACAGGATTCTTTATTGTGGTACAATTCATGTATAGATACTGCGTCAGTAATACAACAGCTGCCGTAACACCATAAAAACAATCCAGCCATCCATTTTTTCCAACACAGGCTTATTTCCCATCAGTTTCTATTCTGAGTGTCACGTAGGCCTATTCGAGCCACCTCGATAAAAGAAAGTATGACAAGCACTGCACTGGCCTAACGCCCGCCACACACACACGCTGACCGCTACTCCACACAGTATTCACATTCCTCTCTCGCCCTGTTCCGTCTCACACTATATATAGCCCCTGGGCGAACTCTGCAAACTCATGGCGTAACATTCAAGTGTCAGTTTAACTGAACACAGTTCACAACATTTTAACAACAATTTTACAACAAATTCAGTCAGTGATTCTCATACCCTGACACACATTTATACATTTCGATCATGGCATTGTTATACATAATTTGTCACAATGTGACAGTTTATTTTAAAAATAGTTTTACGGTTTAATAATTAATTTGTTACAATTTAATCCTAAAATTGTACACATTAATCCGCACATTGTTACAGCTTAAACTTAAAAAGCAACAAAAAATATTGTTTAAATTCAGTATATTATTGTTAACTCCTTATTTTCAGTGTATGCATCTGTGAACTTATCTAAATAAATATCGCTTCGGATTTACTATATGCTATTTTGTATTTAATCTAAACTATCCTTAGGATTTCAACCTTAGTCCGAAGTTACAAATTAAAAACAAGGAATCGTCTTGCCACTGCAATGTGGAAAATATGAACAATTAATTTTTATAATTAAAAAAAATATTAAATTTAAATCAAACAGGACATGTTCTACACCCTGATACGCTAAAAAACTAAAAATCATAATTTTTCCATTGACTTCTGCTTTCTCCTTACACATTAAAAGTCTAAGCCGTAACTGATTGGGTATTATTTGTATGCCACTAAATTCTGATCCTTCACCTTTAAATGATGTTTCTGATCATTTATTCCCACTGATAATTAGTGGCCGACAATTCCTGCGATCTATTTTATATTTCATTATTATTTTACATTCATTATGTAATTGAATGAACATCGGTTCTTATTTTATATAAAAAATTCAAAGCGAATTGTGAATTTTTCGTTTTGTTTTCTTTTGTCTAATCAATTAGTTTCCACTTTGTATACTTTATCGTAGTTATAAATTAGACAACAATGTGTGTTACCTTGTACATGAAGCTTGTAGGGTCGTCGTAACTCAACCAGAGGCCGTCCTTGTAATAATGGGGTGGATCATCGGTGACATATCTATGTACGAAACCACCTTCTTTCAATAGTTGGCATATCTTAAATTGGAGAAATTTGGGTGGGATTTTAGTAAATGGATAAAAGTTATATTTATTACACAATATTTAAAAAAAATATGTATGCTTTTAAAATAATTGTACATGTATTGAATAAATTAACACGACACCAGTTCTATTTAAAAGACCTTATTATGAAACACTGAACTGAAATAAATCTCAATCAAGCTTTTTTCTTCTTCTACTGACACGATGTTTAACAAATATTTTTAAAAAAACAACATAATTTTGCAAATATCCAAATAATGCACTTCCGTTATATGTGATATTTTATACAATTAGGCAAAAATTGACTTTTTTTTGAGTTTGTATCGAGACAAAGCTTTATATGAGATGACAACCTCTTTTTTTTTTGTTAGTATTAAAACAATGAAATTTGATTTGGACAATTTCTTATTGGCTACAGGGTTCATGTTTAGAACAGAAACAGTTATCTTCCCCTTAACGCATCCAACTATCGAACCCACCAGAAAACCCACAAAATGTTCACCGCTAGTGGCTCAGTCAAGACTCTACGACCTGTGCCCCACCGTGTTCGAGCCATGTCCCTTAGTAACAGTTAATTAATCTTACCTCAAAGTATGCCAACGCTCCCATTGAGCCAGTATATTGGCCAGCTTTCCCAGGGCCCTTAATCCATGTTCCAAGATCGTGCTTTGTCGGGTGATCAAGATACACGTGTCTTCCAAAAGCGGGAAGGCCCATAACCAGCTGGTTGGCAGGGACACCCAATGACAGCAAATAATTCACAGAAAATCTCTTTAAACAAATACGAGAAAATATATTTTAAAGCAAAACAATAAAAATAACCCTTAAAAAGACACTTTTGACTATAATTCACTTTTAAATAAGAGATAAATCATAGTTTTGTTGATGTTCAAATATTTACAGACTGAACGTGACTTAAATCCCAAATGCTCTAAAATGAGGAATGGTGTTCGCGGGTGGTCACCGATCGTTTGAGTGAACTCATCAAACTCTTTGATGTTAACAAAAACAATGGCTATTATATATTTTAATAGAAGTACAATTAAAGATCATTAACTTAATAACACTACATTAAAGTGAGCTGACATTTTGATACAATGAACTGTTAGGTGATACGAGTCTATGTGCATAAATTTCAGCTGGATAATACCACGGGAAGTATGACATTGTATTTTTTTTGTGCCGTACGGAGAGAGAGAAAGAGAGAGAGGGACAGAGAGAGAGATAGAGAGAGAGAGATAGAGAGAGAGGGAGAGAAAGATAGAGAGAGAGAGAAAGAGAGAGAGGGAGAGAGAGAGAGATAGAGAGAGAGAGAGAGAGAAAGAGAGAGATAGTGAGAGACAGAGAGAGAGTGAGAGAGAGAGATAGAGAGACAGAGACAGCGGTGAAGTTAATATGGGGGATTTAAAAACACTAGCGTAATTTTCAAGAAAGTGAAAACGACAATTTAAAAAAGAGAAACGAATAAATTTTAGAAACAAATATAAAATTGTCTCTTATAATTTTTTTATAAACTTTAATTGAAACCATTCATTATAATTAGCTCTTAAGAGTTTCATTGCATCTTGTCCTGTCAGAATAAAATTCATTTATTTTATTATGCAATACTTACGTTATTGATTACGATTAGGTATTAGAAAGCATGCAAAAGTTACTTCAAATTTTGTTTTTAAAAGTGGGTTTCTTTTGTTTACATTTCCCTTAATCTCAATATATATAATTCTCATCATGGACAAACAATGCCGGACACGAAGTAGCAGGCTGTCTGACCCCATCGACCAATCAGATTGCAAGGAAAGTTAGTGCACAGCGTAGGGGATCATCAATGTTGAATTGAAGTCAATTGCTATTTTCTTTCAGAGGATGAAATAACATGTAATTCGTAGTGTAATGGTAATAACACTCACCTAACATGCGGAGGTCACACTTTTTTTATCCACAGCTAAGACGTTTTATTTTATTTTTTTTTAATTTTCAAAGATTTTTGTGTTTATTCCTATTCATTTCCCCTCTTTGCTTGGAACAAGGGGTTATCCATATATTACGTATGAAACAAAATTCATATTTTTCGTAGCCCCCTCCCCCTGTTGCACTCATTAAATTTCCATGTCTCCCTCCCCCGCCCCAAGTGCGAACGTAGTAATTTGCTACCCCCCACAAATCGGTTGAAAAATTACTTTAAAGCCGGAGTCAAAATGTAATGCTTTTACTCTTTGGGAAAATCCATACAGGACGTCACTAACCTAAGTGGTCAATCATTTGTTAAGATGTGTGAAGAGGTTGAAGGGGTGTTTTAAGAAATAGGAATTCACATCAAAATGCGCAAATTTAAATAAAAGTTCCAAAAAATATTTGATTGCTTCAATTAATTTAATGACGTCTTCTGTGGCTTTACACATGTTAGCGATATTAGTGTGCAGCCTTACTAAATACATATTTAAATGACATAAATTAATTGGCAACATGCTAATTTTCACTAAGCAAATAAGGGTTTTTAGTAGGTTTTGTGGCGAAGTTTGATAAGGGGGTTGGGGTAAATATCATAGGCAAAAATCGCTGATGTCATATATGAATGGCATTGTAATTTTTTTTTCTAACATTGTGTTTTTCAAGTTGAAATTATTGAAGAAATACAATCGAAAATTTAAACTTTATTGCCTTCAACACTGCATGAAGGTACCGTCTATACAAAAACTAAAGCGCCCGGGAATGGAGATGGTTCCCACATTTGTGATGATGTAAGAAAGGTGGGAGGAGTTTTGTTTAAGAAATCAAAATCACATTAAAGTGTTCGATTTTAAATAAAATTTTATCTTATATGCTTACAATTTATTTAGTTACATTTTCAGTGGCTTACGATATTTGGGGGCAGATTTACGCTGAACACATATTTAAATGACAAAAATGTATTTTGAAACGTGTTAACTTTCAATAAGCTTATAGGGGCGGGGGTATTCAATCAAGGCATTTTGACGTCACATTTGAGAACGGGGTCTAAGTTTTATGACGTTTGGGACGGGGTGGTCGTAAAATCGTATAAATCGTGTGATGTCATTCATGGACGGCCAAAGAAGTTATAAGATATAACATAATAAGCAGTATATAACGGCTGAGACAACGATAGGCGAAAGAAAAACTTCTGCTAATTTAAAGAAATGGAATCATAAATCAGACGGATATATTTGGGCGTGCGGCTGGACCAGAAACTCCAGCTTCACAACCATATTCGTGAACTGCGTGCAAAAACCACCGCCCAATTGTCACTAGTGAAAAAGCTGGCAAGCACTGATTGGGGTGCTGATGCAAGAACGCTGGGAGCTCTCTATCTCAGCAAAGTGGAAGGAGCCATTGATTACAGCTTCCCCATCCATGCCTTTGCGAGCAGAACAGCGCTCGAGGACCTGAATAGAGTCCAAAACCAAGCTCTAAGACTGGTTTGATGGGCGCTACGTACTACACCCAACGCCGCGGTAGAAATCTTGGCAAATGTGGAACCGCTCAAAGTACGGCAAGAGAAAACAATACTAACTACGGTGGAAAGATACTGTAGAATGGATCGCAACGAACCCTGCTTTCAGCTGCAAGACAGATGGGTAAAACGCATACGACTGAAACGACCCTCCTTTATGGATGTGGTCAACGAGCTCGATGTTTCAGTTAAATTACCCAAAAGCAGGGAAAAAATATCCATGTTCCCGGCAAGGGGACCTCACGAATGCTACTCTCCACCCGATCTACGTTTGTCAATGGCAAATGCGGCAGTGGGAAAAAATAGTCCAATTAAGCTTCAGTACGAAGAAGCGCTAAGGACTATCGAAGCCTACGGTACAGACGTAGTTAAAGTCTATGCAGACGGCTCATGCTTCACAGATAGACGAAGTGGGTACGGTGCACTAATTGAATACCCTGCTGAAGGCACAGCAGTAACTGAACTGTCTGGAACGTGTGGAAGACTAGCTTCGAGCGGGGACGCCGAACTAGATGCAATTCACAAGGATGTGATAGAGGTGCGCCTACACCTATGTAGACGAAATAGTTTTCCAACAGTCGTAGTCTTCACCGACTCAAGATCCTCCCTGGAATTTTGGGCCGGGGCTCTACGGAGACGAAAACTGTCGACGCTGTACTGGAGATCGTTAATAACATTAGATCTCGTGGGGGCATGGTCGTCCTACAGTACATTACAGGTCACGCAAAGATACCGCAGCAAAAAAAGGCATACTTGCTGGCACAACAGGGTGCTGCCCAGCCCCAAATCGAACGCCCAATGACCCAAATGGGAGTAAAATTGTGTCTAAAAGACCATTTCATGGAAAAATGGCTAAAAGTTTGGAAAATGGTGACACTGCAAGGACGCTTTACAATGAAATGCCGCAACCGCGCAAGCGAGATCACTGGTGGGAACTGCCTCTTAGCTGCCAGTCCCTCATTACGCAGATGAGGACTGGACATTGTCCAACAAACAGCTTCTTTCACAGTCTAGACAATAACAGGAAACCCGGCTGCCGTTTATGTTACATGTCCGAGGAGACAGTGGCACACCTGCTGACCGATTGTTCTGCGGCAATTGGGGATGCGTTATGGTCAGGCAGCCATCGCACTGCGGAAGAATATGTTCATGGCGATGCCCTTATGTTGAGGCTCGCCGTTGGTATTGTAAGCCGGGTTATAAGAGTCTGAATGAATCAACCCTTCAATGAGAATGACACATATTTTAGCAATGTGTGAACTTTTGATTTTAATATAATATTAATTACTTTAAAAAAATTACAAGTTCAGAATTTCTTTTCCATTAAAGTATAAAACATTATTATATAATCGTATTGACTCTGTCGGTTAGGATACCGTTTGCATTCTGATCTGTTTTTGTTACTAGCTTTAGTAATATGCCAATTAAATTGTGCTTAAGTACGCATTAATTGGAGAACCCCCTTCCCTCCCGTACACATCCATACTCAAAATGCCATTTTTTGAAGAACCCCTTCTCCCCTCCTTGCGTAAGTCATATATGGATGGACCCCATGACTACGCAAAACGGCTGTTCAGATTTCATCGTGTTTAGTTTTTGTCTGTCCTCACACCCCTTTCATTTCTTTGTTCTATTTTTGAGCAAATCTGCCGCGTATGCTACGCTGCAAGCATCTGGTATGATAAAACATAGTACATTCTCTATTGTAAATCCCGCGAAGGCAGAACTCACGCAGGAACGAAAAAGCGGTAACATATGGTAGCAAGTTATAGGAACGGATTGCCCTAAATTAGTTTAACTAACGCTAAATACACTAAATGAAACAAATAAATATATGATATATAAGTGTGTTATAAAGAGATCCCGAAGTACGCGAATGAAAGGAAAACTTAATTCATAATAATTACTTTTTTTTAAAGTATTGATATACTTTAACAATTAATATCGTTGAGCTAAAAAAAAAAAGCCTGTATCCATTATTAGATTCCCATTTTACACAAAAAATAAGGAAAGAAATGCAGTTTGCTGCGAGTTTATCTCTTTATTATTTTTTCAAGGAAAAGGGCCAACAAGCCAAGCTGTGTTTTTAGGCTAAGTAAAGGGTCAAGAGGCCAAGCTTAGTTTTAGAGGTCAAGAGAGAGGTCAGCAAATCATGCTATGTGTGTGAGGTAAATGTATGGGTCAACATACAAAGTTGAGGCAGTGATGTAAAGGAAAGGGACAACATAGCAAGCTGAGTATATAAGATAATTGAAAAATGGCCTACATGCCACGATAAGTTAACGAGGTCAAGAGAATGGTAAAAATACCACGCTGAGTTTATGATGTCATGTAAACGGTCGCCATTCCACTCTTGTTAAGTGAGGTTATTGAAAGTGTATTCATACCACGCTGAGTTATTGTTGTCATAAGATGTGTCCAAATATCACGATAAATGAGTGACGTCATTTAAAGGGTCAACCTACTACTCTGAGTAAATGATTTTAAAATAAAAGCCAATATACTACACTAGGTGCGAGTTCAAAGCAAGGAAAAACATACCACGTGGAGTCCATCTTTAGCCCGCAATGGACTATTTTCTCCCGATTTGTCGTCTCAGGCGCCGTGATAGTTAAACGACTTGAGATTGATGAAGTCCACCTCTCTGATAACGTAAAAGTGAGTGGTTGTAAATTAAAGTTAAGTATTTTTAAACAACAACTATTTTCTTGATAACACCTTTGCCCGATACTAAATAAAAACTTTCAATTCATGAAAAACTCCGTTACATTCGAAGATAACACATTCAATCTTGTATATAACACCAGTCTTTTTTTAGATTAAACTTTTACATTTGTCGATAAAACATTTATATTTGTCGAATTTACCATTACATTTGTCGATAACACCATAACATTTGTCGATAACACCATTACATTTGTCGATAACACCATTACATTTGTCGATAACATCATTATATTTGTCGATACAACCATTACATTTGTTGATAACACCATTAAATTTTTCGATAACACTTTCATATTTTAAAAATTTACGTTTACATTGGTCGATGTCAGCTTTAAATTTGTGGACAACATGTTAATTTCTTTAGGCTTACTTCGCAATTAACTCAGGTTCATACGACTCATCAATGGTTCTCTTACTTGGTCCGATGCCCACTGTCAATAGAAGCTTCTCTATATTTTTGTCAACTGCTTCGAGTCTGAAAGTTTCTGCCGTCTCCTTTTTGATTGAAATTGTTAAAGGACAATAGAAGGAATGAGTTAGTAGGGAAGAAAATCAATTAAGTAAAGAATGAGTATAAAATTTTAAAAAATGTCTTCTTAGCTGGCGGATTCAGATTTATCCACTTTACATGATAAATGCAACATTTATTTAGCCTTATATCGATAAACTTAATTTTCAGGGAACAGGCCTCCTGTAGATATAATTTTTTTAAAAATTTAAATTATGGGCATTTAATCTTAAGCTTAAGCTTTAAGCTTGAATAATATTGATTTTATAAGAATTAGATTCCTTAATTGAAATTCCTTAGTAAATTTATCTTTAATCATCTTCCTTTTTTGAACTTAAATAGAGAGTCATTCGTTGTTGAAAAAGGCAAACCTTGAGACAGGTCGTCATTATGACTGGCATTGCAGGTATAACCGAAGCTAATATGACATGAAAGACTGCTCTGACCACTTTACTTGAGGTAAAAATAATTCACAATGGATTAGTTTTGATTGGTCTGCCATTTCTGTTAATACCCAAAAAGAAGAAAAAAGGTATAAAATAGGAATGAAAAAAAATTATAAAGATAATGCTACCAGTGCAGACCCCAGCATGCTAGAGGATTAACACTCAAGAATGTGAAGAATTTGGTCTTACTTGGCAGCGTAGAAAGTGGGGCCGGATGCTGATGTTAGAAAAATATGCTCGAAAACATTTTGCGTTTCCAGAAATCTAAGCAATAATTAAATTAGGATGTACTAGGCTATGGATAAGCTTGTGGAGAGAAAACAGAGTGAAAAAACCTGACCACAATTCAGTTGTTTACAAATATTCTCGAGATTCACAGGATCAAATTAGCAACCTTGAATTATAACAGCCGACGTATCAGAAAGCATTTAAGCGAAAGATTATCCAGAAGCTTCGGCGATAATTTCACCATAATGTAAGAATACCTTCGACAAATTTAATATAGCTCCAACATAGTGGAAATAAGGTCGTCATTACAGTCATTCCTCTGTAACAGTATCATGCCTGTTAACTTCGTGACCCGTGATTGACAAAGCCGGGATAGCTAGGGAGGCAAAAAGAGCCAAACGCTAACATAAACTTATATTGCACAGCTCAGCAGATGAAACAGGTTGCCCATGTATCTGCCAAGTCCTTAAGAGATTAAGTCTCAAGAGAAACTTAACAGTTTAAGAGAAATAAGATTTGCGATTGATGGCTGCTTCTTTTGGACGAGATGACTAAACAAAGCAAATACATAAAAGTGCCACCTCTTTAAGTGAAGGGGTATAACACGTTGTCAAGACTTTTACCAATACATCTGTGTGCCATTATTGACCACTCTATTCACTCTACTTTTTATTTACACAAGTAGACCACTGCATACCTTCAGCAGGCTCGTAAATCGTTGTTTATCTTTGGGTATTACCCGTCTGTCCCAGAATTCCCAGTGTATATCGAGTCCGTCAAACGAATGATTCCTCAAAAACTTGATTGCAGACCTTATGAAAACAAACCTGCTATGAGGTGATGTCAAAAAGTGGGAGATGTGCCCAGAGACCGCCAGAAGGACTTTTAAGCTAGGCTTCTTTACCTTCAGCTGGTTGAGTTTTAAATACCTGTTAGTTCACACGTGAAAAAAATTTGATAAAACAAGGAAAATGTATGTTGTTGGGGTAAATAAATAATGATACGATCAAATAGCGATTAAAAACAAAACTTTCCAAAAAAGTGACGTTTCATTTCTAATACGAGATCACTCCAGCTACGCAACTGTCAATTATTTTATTCGTAATGTTTTCGATGGCTGTTTTTCTATTCCACTAAAAGAGTTATATTTTTAAATTGCTTCAATAAAGGAAACGTCTACCACAAGTGTGTCTATTGAGAAGAATAGAAAGAAAACTGCGGATGTACTAAAAACATTCAGTGTTAATTTGTACTTCCTGCATTGCTCCATTACTTAGTATAAAATATAAAATCAATTAAAAATGTTGTGCCTTAAAAGCTACACGCTTTCTAATTATTTATCCTACTAAAAATACAATTAATTTCTTAAAGTTTATCTTGCTAACCAAAAAAATTCTAATTTTGTTTCTGACTAGCCGCACTAGTTCTAACGTGTATATAACTAGTCGCCCAATATCCTAAACAAATCTTTTAGCCACACAAATCTAAGTTGGTATTTTTCTAGAATACAAATTATAATTGTGTAGCTTACAGGCTACAGAAAACAAGTCGTAAATCTTACTATCAAAATTATTTCTAATTTTATCTTACATTCTACTACACTTATCATAGGCTTTCTTCTTAAAAAGCAAAGACATTTCAATTTTGTATTTCGAATTATCTATGATACATGCCACACGAACTCTAATTATTTATCTTACATGCCACACAACTCCTTGTTATGTATATTACATGCCACACAAACGCTGATTATGTATCTTACATGCCACACAAACGCTTATTATGTATGTTACATGCCACACAACCTCCTGTTATGAATCCTCACACGCCATTTACCCACCTTGTGTGGTCATAGTTCCACTCTTCATTTGACAATTTATTATCTACAACCTTGGCAAATCCGTAGATGACATGGGTGCAGAGGTCGGTATCGACGTAATCGGGAAAGAAAGCCATCGGCTCATTACGCTCCTGTGACCAGCTGGTTATGTAGCACACGACCCTTTGACACACCCCTGAATAGAATCTCGGAATGATAATGATAGTCCATATCTCTTGTAAAAAACATTCTATAAGATTTTAAGACAGAACGTTAAATAATAAAAATGAATGAAAATCTATTGAATGTTGATGACCAACGCGCTTTTCAACTGGACAGTAAATAGTAAAACAATAGGGTATAAACCTCGTATATTCAGTTCTTGTTTTATGTTTTACCAAACGTTAGCCAGCTGCAACCAGCAACAACAATAAGTTAATAACATTATCGAACATTATCGAATATTATCAAATTTAGACCAGTTATAAAACAACATTACCTATATCACAATGTGCTGTTACCATGAACACAGACAGCACACCCAAAGTAAGAAGATATTTCATGTTAAATTATTTTCATCAAACATAATGCTTATTTTCAGCCCTGGTCTTAAATACGTCTTTAACCACCGAGCAGAATAAAGGTCCTCAAAGTCTGGTTAAAGGGATACAACTTCTTATTGCTTGTGTCAAAATTTCGTAATTAGATTCCAGGCAACCATTATGTGTTATAGTTATAGTAATCAAAATTGTGTTAGCTATATCTTTCATATTTTGTATGATAGAACCATATTGTTTGAAAAAGGTTATGTGTGTCAAGCGCTTAATTCCCATACTAACACTTGTGGGAAGCATCAGGACTTATAAAACAACATCTAAAAATGGAAAAAAAAAATAGTCATTTTATTTTATTTTTATCATTAAAAAAAACAAAAAACTTTCGTGACATTACATCGGCTTTTGTGGCAATAATGTACGCTTTTTTATAAATAATTGATCTTCATCAAATTAGAGTGACTTTAAGATGAAATAAATTTTCTTGATAGCTTTTTAAAGCCACCGATTCAAAAACGAAATTATCACAAATTGTATATTTTAACTTATTAAAAGAATTGGGTGAAAATTCCTGCTTATCTCATATTTACATTTGCTAATAAATAATTTATTGACCAAATAGTTGTACCTAGATACTCATTTAGATATAAGTACCGAGACTTTGATTTTTTTTTAAAAAACAGTTATAAAAAAGATGAATAACATCAGAAAATTTGAATATAATCATTCCCATGACCACATCTGTTGCCCCTTATCTTGTAGACTGAATCCCTGTGGAGGCAAAGAAACACGTGCATAACTCTATTACGCGCTGGTTGATAGAGCTGTCAAAGTCAAATAGTTTATCAGCTGGTCTGTTTAACAACAACTGAGATAACAGTGATGCTGTCTTTAGGTGTGTTAAGCCAGTCGAGCTCAACGGCATCAGTGTTTTAAAGAAATTTCAAATTAACTGTAATTTACAAGGCTCACATATGTTAGGTCACGAACGAGGATAAGTATAGAGTGATGTACAGATAAGCCATGATTATGAATTTATCGATGATTTATTTAATCGATACTTTTTAAATCAAGAGGAAAAAACTTCAAAAGCGTTCAATATCTTGTCACTGATAATTCGAATCATTTGGATATTTCATCTTTCAAAACCAAAATATTGTTTATTTAAAGATTACACTGCCCGATTCCTCTGGTGTGACTCTAGCTCAAAAGGGTGTACAATGGTTAAATAAAGGGAACAGAGTGTAATTTAGCTTATTTTAGGTTAATGTAGGCAAACTTTAGCTGCATTTTACCTATTTATTTATTTTTTAATTATTTTTTTAATTTATTATTTGGGGGGAGGGGGGTGTAATGCGGGTGGGTAAATTCTTCAAGTAAACTCCATTGAATCCAAAGAAGAAAAAAAACATTTAAATAAATGACAAAAATCTTAGATATCTTGTATTTAATTTTTATGATCATTTTTCAAATAGTTACATGTGGCTAAACTTTTGAGTGTTTCATCAAAATTATTTTTTTACGCCCCATGTCTACCTAAATCTTCAGCAGTGTTAAGGTATTTAACCTTGCTTGTTTTATTGTCGATCCATTAGGATTTTATGTATGTTTCATATGAGAAAAGGAGCGCTCAGTTTAACAGTGTGTAACCATTAATTTTAAAAATATGCGCAAGGCGATCTGTACATTTGAAAAATCACATTTGCTATTGTTTCTATTACTTTGTATATTTGTGCATGACTAAACGTTACGTTTTTATATTTGCATGCACGAACTTTGTATTGAATATACAAGTGAACATTCCAATCTTCGATGATGGTGTTGTCCTGGTAAATATAATTGTTATCAGCTTAAAAGTAATAGCTTTGAGGATTTGGCTGTCACTAATCGGCGTCAAATTTTCTTTATTTAAAGATACATCCTCTCACATGCCTGAAAAGTCTTTTCCTACTCGTTTTTGTGTTTTTTAATACCTTTTTACATTTTTCATTTTAATTTAGATTTCCATTTTATTATGTTAATTTAACATTGAATTCTACCTGGTTACATTTTGGCGACGCCCCTAATAATCATTCAATAGTCAGAACATTGTCTTAAGTTTTTTGTGGACGTGGTGGCCGAGAGGTAGCGCTCTCGACTGTCATTCTGATGGTCACGAGTTCGAATCCACACGAAAGTGAGGATTTGTTCTCGGGGCCTGAGGAGTCCCCGAGTCACCCAGCTCTGAATGGGTACATCACTAGACAATAGTTAGGCGGCTAGGGTAATGCGTGGAACCCCTATAGCCGTGGCCTGTTACCGCTGCATCACTTGCCAACAGATCATCTCTCATGGTCTGTGGACGCAATTATCTTCTGCATAGAAGGAGCGTTTGTATATCTAAGATATATAAGATATTAATTATATGAATGTTATGGTGAACATCAGACTAAAAACAAATACCGTCAATTTTTATATAAAATACTTTTTAAATGTTTAAATAAAAAATAACTTAGAGAGTATTACCATTAAAATAATATAAACATATCTCGTTTCGATCATATATAACTTAATCCATTAGTTTAGTTTTTTCTTTTTTATTTACTGCCCTAACCTTGATCATAAAACTCTTAAAGTCCAGATTACTATTACACTATTATTTAAGGAAGGTCACATTGTTGTAGTTTGTTGATCGTTATTTGCTGAAATAAAGACCTGACATCAATATCTGTGACGGGAATGGAGCTACGCCCTCACGCTAGGAACTGAATTTAATCATGAGGGTATCGTTGAGATATTATGTGAAAAAACACAGCCTAAAAAGGCCAGAAGACTGTTCAAGTAATTCTGACAGTAAATTATTTTTTTTGAAAAAACTTATATCGTTTGTATCATTTGTCTTTATTCTAGTAAAACACAACACAGGGAAGCTGAACACACTAGAAAAATGATGCAAATAGGCACGGTATTAGAAAAGGGAGAAGAAAGTAACAAGATAAATAGAAAATAAATAAAATTCCAAATCGAAAATTTAATTTTTAATTTAATTTTTTTTTAGATATATTATAGATTTTTACATTCATCAAATTAAGTATCATTGATATTTTTTTTAAAAACCATCTTCATTAACAAGACCTAGTTTTATATCACCTGAGTCAGTGGGGACAAGTCCTCTTCGATGAGCTGATCCCGTTGACACAACTTCAGTATCGGTCTCATCCCTAAACCTATCAATTATTTCAATGTCTGAATCTAAATCCTCCAATTCACTATTTTATTCGGCATTACTATCCCAATATTATACTGACAATACTTTTTAAAAAAATCAATAACTTTTTGTGTTGAGAACAAGGAAGAATGAGGCTCGTCCAGATTTATGCGAGAAAATTAAAAATGTTCGTCACAAACTCACTGTAAACACACGTTTTACAAAGAAACAAACATCTTTTAATAAACTCCTAACCTAAGCACGCTACAATGACATATCCGATTGGCTGTTATAAGCAAGACTAAACCAATCAAAGTAGCTGCACTATAGACTAAGTACTGTACCGTGAACAAGGACTATGAAGCAATTACTCCTCAAAAGCGGCCCACCGTGGAACACTGTATTTATCATAATCATAAATTCGCATTAAAACTGGACTAGTTTTAGTGAATATATACTTTTTTAAATCGTCCTATAATAAATCATTGGTTTAAAATAACTCATTTCAAACATATTTAATTTTTAGTATTAAATAAACATGAAATACACTTTTCCATATAAAAAAAAATAAAATAAAAATAATGTTAACAAATGATTGACAAAATAGCAATACTATTTTTAAGGGTTGAGCCGCCAATGATCTGTATATCATGGATTTAAAGAGTCATTTAGTCGAATTGCCCGGAGTCAAAATGTTATTGATCGTTCACCAGAAATATAGGTGTTCTTGGTTCATCACGTTTCATAACAAAACGTGTTGCTTTTATTTTGTTTCTGTAAGTCTTCAATTGCGGACTCAAAACTATATTATTTAATTATTTTGGCTTGTTTGCTTATTTTTTTTATTTTTTTTAATTATTTTTTTTTAAAATTTAAAGTCAATATTTCAAAACAATAATTTATTCATGTGTTCATTTGACAATTCCTTATTTTAGTAGAAGAAATTATTTGATCCATCATGATAAACAAAGAGGTACTTTAGAGACAAATATATAGATATATTAATATGTTGAACTATGGGCTGCAACATATATTTCTGGAGACTTTCAACACTGACAAGAGTAAAACGATAAGTTAAATCATTAAGTTTCAAAAAGCTACACAGTTATTAACGATATCAAAGGGAAAAGCTGTAGTTTGTAAGTTAAATGTAAATGGAAAATACAACACAAAGATAATCGATCACAGCGCTCAGGTAGACAGAAAGATGCGAACAGTTTTCCCATTCCTAATGCAAGCAAAAAAGACATTCAAATACACAATATTTCCGTATGGAATTGTGTTTTTGACCAATCTAGTTCACGAAGCTATCCAACGGTCATCGAAGGATTCTACGTTTATAAAATGTCATAGGTCGTCTCTACAAAAGATCTTCACGCCTCTCTATCCTCCTCCAACTTATCCAATATCTTCCATTCATGGCCATATTCTTGATGTCTGCATCCCATTCTTGGCGGCAAGTGTTTCTTGAACGAATTTTATTCAGCATACATTGGGGATTCAATTTTATGGCTTGCCTCGTTGTATTGGAAGCATGTTTTTTAGTGTTTGAACAATCCACCTCTAACGCTTTTGAAGAATATCTCCATTAAATGGCTTCTGTTTTGTCCGAAGCCTCAGTTCCCGGTTGCTGATTTTGTCCGGAAGTGAATTCTGAGTATCTATCTGAGACAATTGTCAATAAATGAATACAAAATTTAATCTGGTTGAGTTTACTACTCTTGTTCTCCACGTTTTGGCACCATATAGCTGCACAGGTTCCAACATAATGTTTTAGATCCCTAATTTTAATTTGCTGCAAAAATGGTTAGATAAGCAAACATTCTTGAGTTGTTGGAAAGCTGCTCATGCATTTCCAATCCTTTTTTTTATACTAGCATATGTATCACCTTATTTATCTACCACTTTGCAAAGTTGAATAAAACTGTCCCTTGAGCATGACGGGTGATGTGCTGGGGGCATTAAACTTACGGAATTTACTCTTTCCTTTGTGCTTGTTGAGACTTATGCTAGCAGAAGTGGCTGCGTCAATATTTGTTTTATCTTTTATCTATTTTTGAGTACGAGCATGAAGGGATATATCATCTGCAAATTCAAGATCATCACATTGACCACCCAAGGTTCATTGAATGACATTCCTCTTCTGCTGTGTAGATGTTTTTATCACACAATCAATAGATAATAATCCCGTCGTTTGTGTTTGTGATTGTATCAGTAATCTTCTGTGGCACACCATAATGCAGTAGCATCATCCAGATTGTCTCCTTGTCCACATAGTCAAATGATTTTTTATAGTTAACAAATTTGACATTGTTATGTGAGTTGATCTATAGGGACTGCTATATAACGACAGTGTCTTTAACTGGTCAGTGAAGAATCTGTAAGTGGGAAAGCCACATTTTTGTGGCACCCTTTTAAGTAGTACACTGTTGAAAACCTTTCCTTGTAGGTACCGACGGATGATCCTTCTGTAGTTGAAGCAAGAGCTTAAATTCCCCTTCTTTGGTATCTTAATCAGGGTTTCCTCCTTCCCATCTGAACAAACTCGTTCTTCTTCCAACATCTTCTAAAACAGGTGGTGTAGCATTTCAACATTTGTTTCCAGGTCCGCCTTCAGTCCCTCTTCCGAAACCTATGTATTTCTCAGTTGTTTTATGCCATGCTAATCTCTTCTTTAGTGGGAATATTAAAATAAATAGAAGTTTATTATCAACTGGTAGAAAATCTGCTGGGTGCTTATGTTCGGCCTTCTTAAAATCTCTTCAAATTGTTGCCTACAACTCACTATGTCTTGTTCTTCCATTGGAATGCTTTTCCCATAATTTATTTCACTGGTCACTCTATCTAATCGAATTTTCCAGACCAGTATTAATGGTATCAAGCAGATCTGACATGTTCCCCTGATGAGCGGCATCTTCTGATTATTTAGCAAGTTTATTAACTTTATCATTCTTGTCTCTTTTCATGCTTTTCTTAACATCCTTATTTGCATCTGCATACTCTATCTGGAATGAAATGCAATATAAACTATCAATTTATTATTATTATTAATATTACTTCGGAGCTCATGTGGGGTTGTTTATCAATTCTGTACATCCTTTTCCTTTTTTCTATGTTACCTGCTGTAATCCATTCTTTTTGTGTCCGTTTCTTTTTCCCTAGCAATCCTTTGCATGTTGACTGGAATGTTTCTTTCACTCTTTTCCACTTTCCTTCAGCTGTCTCGTCTTCGAGTAGTTCACGTACGTTTTGGAAATTATTGGATATTGAGAGATAGTGAGACCTTGATTTCTTCCTTTTCAGCTTGGTCTTTCAAGAGGAAGTTACCGAGAACTGTATGCATGCTGCTCGGTCTAATGTCATTATAGTTTTAATTTCAGCTTTGATACAAGAAGATTGTGATCTGAAGATCATCAGCTCCCGTTTTTACACGTACTTCTTGCAGAGATGGCCTACATTTTTTTAACAATAGATATATACGTTGTCTACTTGGTTCATGTCCAGTAAGACAAATGCAGCTTTGTGTATTTTCTTGAGCTGGAAAATTCTCGCACCTATGAACAGGTTTGCTTTGGCACATAGGTCCGCAAATATCTCACCATTGTCGTTCATCTTTACTACCTCTGTTTCCTTATAAACACTTAATGCATTGTGTCTCACCATTGCCTTTCATTTTGACAATCTCTGCTGCCTTATAACCTCTTCATACCCTGTATTGTCACTTCACTGATTCAAAGAATGTTGAGCTAATAGCTACGAATCGTATCAGCTATTCGAGCATCCTTACAAACAGCATACATCGAGCGGGTTTTCGAATCTCCTATTTCGGCGTGTGTCTTTTTAAACATTATTTTTGCCAACGTATCAGCAATGATACTTTAACTTTCACTATTGGGCGAAAAATATTTTCCTCATTAAAAGATCGATTCTCTCACAGGACTGCAATGTCTGTTCTTCATCTTTTCGGTGTTTTGGGGGCAAGGAATAGGTGGCCTGATAAACTATGTTATTCAAACACTCCACTCCTCACCCACTTTGATATTAGCCAACATTATAAGTCACCTACTCTTACATTTACAAACTCAATAACTTATCAACTCTGACATTTAACAATTCAGTAACTCACCACCTCTAACATTTACCGATTCTATAACTCACCACTTCTTAACATTAAAAAACTCTTCAACTCACCGACTCTTACATGTTCAAACTCTATAACTCACCAACTCTTGCAAGTACCAAAACTAACATCTTGACATTTAAACCAAGTCACGCATTGAAACTTCCATGTTGATAAATAACAGAAACGACTTCCATGAACGAATTTCCTATTTATTTAGTTTTCCAATGTATAAGTCGTGTATCCGGAAACATTCTTTCTTGACTGCATTCGCCAGGGGATATTTGCCCTGATCGCACTGGGTCCCGTTGAAATCATCCATGTCCATCATCCATATCATAACACCACCATAGCCAGTCGAGTGATAGACCTGTTAAAGATAGTGTGGAGAGTTTTCATGTATATATATATATATATTCATGGATGAACCGATGAGACATTTGCTCTCAAAGCTTCCTTGGTACTTGTGTTAAATAAGAGAAATTAGTCTGCAATGTTGAACAGCAACCATATTTTTGGTCAATACTCCTCAAAAATTTGCATCGTATTAAAACTAACCTACCAGTAGGCCAGATATTCAAGCCGTATCGCAGTTCCAATTGAACGCTGCTAAGGGATCTATATGCTTTTAAAATGTTTTAATATACGAAATATAATAGAAATAAATATTCTTATAATTGCAATATCACAAAGCTTAAGATTTATTATCACATTAATACATTTCTATCATGGTATTGTTATAGTTTAATCCTAAGTTTTTTACAGTTTATTTTTATAATATTGTTTCCGTTTAATTCAAACATTGTAAACATTCAACCGTATATTTTTACAGCTTAAACATAAAAGGCAATAAAGAATCTTGCTTAAATTCAAGATATTAATGTTCGCTCTTTTTTTCCCTTTCTGGTTCAGCAAACTGAACCAAAGAAATATATTTACTATCGTTTCGGGTTTACCATAAGCTAATTAATCAAAATATCCTTAGGATTATTACAATCGTCCAAAGTATCGAGTTAAAAACAAAAATCGTCTTGTCATAGCAATGTCCAAAATAAAAATATTTTTTTTTAAATTTGTATTTTAAACATTAAATTTAAATCAAATAGGACAAAATCTACACCCTGATACGCCTAGAAACTTAAAATTATATTTAATCTTTAGACTTCTGTTTCCTCCCCACACATTAAAAGTCTACGCCGTAACAGATTGGGTAGTATTTGTATGCCACTAAATTCTAATCCTTCACCTGTAAATTAAGTTTCTGATGATTTATTCCGACTTACACTTAGCTGCGATCTATTTTATATTTCTTTACTGTTATACAATCATCACGTAACTCAATGAACATCGGTTCTTATTTGACCAAAATAATTGAACGTACATTTTAAATTTTGCGTTTCGTGTTTCCTTCGTCTCGTTTTTTTTCGTTTAAAATAAATTGTGATCAAACAAGTGCATTATAATTTAGTCTCCACGTTGTAAAATACATTGTAATTATAAATTAGACAACAACTTTTGTTACCTTGTGAGTGAAGCTTTTCCGGTCGTCATAACTCAACCAGAGGCGGTCCTTGTAATAATATGGTGGATCTTCAATGCTTTTTCTATAGACCGTACCACCTTCTTTCAATAGTTTGCATAACTTGGTTTGTGGAAAATTGGGTGGGATTTCAGTGAAATAATTAAAATTTATTTATTACACAATTTTTTTAAAAAAAATGTATGCTTTAAACATAAATATAATTTAATTGAATAAATAACCATGACAACAGTTCTATTCTAAAGACCTCATTATGAAACAATGAACTTAACTAAATCATAATCTTTTTCTTACACGATGTTTAACATAAATAAAAACAACAACAACAACGTTATTTGTCATGTATCCAAATAATGCACTTCCGTCAAATGTGATACTTTATTCAAATAGGAACATATTGATTTTTCTTTGTTTGTATGAAGACAAAGCTTTATATGAAATCACAAGACCTTCCTTTTGTTAGTATTAAAAAAAAATAGTAGTTTATTTTTGACAATCTTTTATAGGCTACAGAGTTCAGGTTTTCAGCAACAACAGTTTTATTCCATTTGACAATATTCAACCCTCAATCCCAACAGAAAACCCACAAAATGTTCGCCGCTAGTTGCTCAGTGTAGACTGTACGACCAGTAACCCACCGTGTTCGAGCCATGCCCCCTAGTCACAATTAATTAATCATACATTATATCTTATCTTATATGTTACAAACGCTCCTTCTGTACAGAAGATTATTGCAGCCTACGTATTTATATGGTTTGTGTTTAGTTCTGTATTCTTACTAGAGTCTTAAATGATGATAAAGTGTTGACTTTCCTGATTTCGTCAGGCAACCCATCCATGCCCGAATACGGGACGGAAAGAATGAAAATGTGTATTTGTTTGTTCTTAATATGGAATAAGAAAGTTTTTTTTTTTTTTTGTGTATATTTATATCTACCTGAGGATTGTATTACGTTATCTTTGTGTTGTATTTCTAAATTAGAATTAATTGCCTTATGTATAATTACTAATTTACGCTTGGTTCTTCTATCCTCTAGTGTTTCAAGGTTTAATGATTTAGCTAATGGTGTTACTCTTGTCAGTTTTGAATACTCTCCAGTAAAGAATCTGGCAGCTTTTTTTTCGATCTGTTCTGAACTATCTATATTTTCTTTGGTGCATGGATCCCATACAGAAAATGCATATTTTAGTATAGATCTCACCAGGTTGCGGTAGCATTTTAGATTTATATCTTAGTTACATTTGTAATAGTTTCTTTAGCACATTTTCGAGAAGTCGAATGCGCTATTGCACCCGTTTTATCCGTCCGTCCGTCTGTCATCACCCTAGATCTCAGCATCCATAAGTCCTAGACCCATGATGTATATATGTTTTTTGTATGTCCTGACCTGCCATTTGTGCATCAACACTCAGTTACTCGATCCGTTAAAAAAANCGTTAAAATTACCAAAAAACATTGCGAATCGAGAGATAACACTGGCGCAGGCAACGACCGCCATTGCCGGAAGTCTTAGTATTATCAAAATAATTTTTTTTTGACGTTATTAGAATATGTGTAAAATTTTAGAGAGTATTACGTCATCATTTTTGGTGACTTCAATCAAGATCTTAGCGGCCCAGGGGCAGAAATTGAAAACTTTTTCGAAACAATCTTCAACATTCAACTACTTTCACCAAGATTGGCAACTACGATCTATCAAACAACAATTGACGGAGTATTTGGGCGATTAGCTGATTACAATTTAGAATGTTTCATTTATGAGTCCCATTTCAGTGACCACAGACCACTTGTAGTTAGATTAAAGAGAAAATAAAAAAAATTAAATGTAAAGAAATGACTTTTAAATAAAAAAATTTTCAGGTATATTCATTACACAACAAAATTCATAAAAATATGTCTAAAATCTAAACACAATTACTGATAACAACATAATGCTGATATCTAACGTACTGATACATAATACGAAAATACGCTAACACGTCCTGAGTTCCAAAAGAGACCAGGCTTAACATGATTTTTTTATTAAGGCTAAGGTTCTGTTTGATTTTTAATAACTTAATTGACACGGGGATTCCAAGATAGTTTCTCATTTAAATATGAATGCTAAGTAATTTGCACCTTTAATTTGGGTTCGTTCATTTCCATGAATGAAGTATTTGAATTTATTTGTTTCTTTTTCTTTGTTACTCTTAGCAGTTAACATTTTTCTGGGTAGAAGGACATACTCCAGTTAGTTTCCCATTTTATTAATTCATCTAAGTCTATTTGTAAAATATTGCTATCTTGTTCTGACTTGATTGTTCTATAGATTATACAATCATCAGCAAATTACCTAAATTTTGTTCCTGTTGAGATATTGTTGGGTAAAATTTATATATATATTAAAAATAGTAAAGGACTTATGACAGTTCCTTATGGAACTCCTGAGTTAACCTTTATTGGTATACATTTAGTATTTAAGTTTTTTAAGTAAACTAAGCCAGTTAACTTTGTCAAATGCTTTTGAAAAATCGAGTAATATTATATCTATTTTATCATAATTATCTAAGCCTCTTAATAGTTTATCTTTTAGATCTATCTTTTTTTTTTCACATGATCTGTTCTTTCTAAAGCCATGTTGATTTGTGCATAGGACATTATTTTTGTCAAGGTCGTTACAGATAAAGGCATTCTCTGTGTTCTTAAGAAAAGAACTAAAACATTTAGCGAAAGGTCATTCTCTTTTTGTGCAGCCAAACGATGGAATTCTCATCCATTACACATCCGCAGTATTTCAATTGCTAAGTCATTCAAGACTGCAATTAAGAAACATATTTTAATATTTTTTTTGAAAATTCAAGAAACAACATTTTTTTAAAATGATTAACGTAGCTGATGTTTAATGTATTGTCTGTCATTTCTGTAGTTAGTATGGTTTGAATGTTTCTTTATTTAATATATATTTTGTTATCTCCATGTAAATCGTTGTGAGCCCGGCTCCTTGCTGGGATACAGCGTTATATAAATTATCACTTTATTACTATACTTATTATTATTATTAACTATTCTGCTATATATTATGTTCCAGTAATTTACAGGTGATACTAGTAAGTGATACAAGTCGGTAATTACCATGGTTGGACTTATAACCTTTCTTAAATATTAGCGTTACATTTGCTAATTTCCAATCCTGGTGCACTTCATCCTGGTTTAGAAAGGGTTGAAAGAGAACTAAAAGGATTTGGAACAGTTCATTGCTTAATTCTTTTGATAACCTGGTAGGCATTTCATCTGGGCAAGTAGCTTTGTTTATTTTTTATTTTTTAGGAGTGAATATAAAGCTATCTCATCTACAGTTATGTTACCTATTTGTTCAATTGCATTTAAATTTATTGAAATTTCGTTGTGACCTNTTATTGTTATCTTTAGATATCACATTGTTTATATAATTATTTTTGAGGCTACGGCTAAGTTTTTGTGTCAAGTGTTTAATTTTAAAGTATTTTTTATGTGTCCTTTCTAAATTAAAAGCCTTAAATTTCTTAAATAAGTAGTCCTTTAGTTTGCAATACTTTAGTAATTTAAAATTGGTCCAGCATTTATTAATTATATTTGAAGTTATTTTGACTAGAACTTTCTGATCCATAATGGTTTTTAGATTTGTTTTTATTTCCTTCCATATTTCTTCTAGGGGGCTATCTATGCAAAATTAACTTAAGAAATTTTGTTGGAAATTATAAGCTTATTTGTGTAATTTTATTACGTTGAATTTATTCCAAAGATATTTTGTTCTTCTAGGCATCTTATTTATTTTAATTTGTATTGTGTTGGTTACCTCAAAATAAGCCAACGCTCCCGGCTGGCTAGTATATTTGCCTGCTTTCCCAGGGCCCTTAATCCTTGTTCCAATATCGTGACTTGTCGGGTGATCAAGATACACGTGTCTTCCAAAGGCGGAAAGGCCCACAACTAGCTGGTAGTCAGGGACACCCAATGACAGCAAATATTCCAGAGAAGAAAACTTCAAAGAAATACGAGAACATTTATTTTAAAAGAAAACAAAACAACACTTTTTTTTTTACCCCCGTAAATGGAACGTTTTTGGCAATAAATAACTTTTATTTGAGACATAACTAATAGTTTTATTGACGTTCAAACATTTACAGACTGAACGTGACTTAACTCTAATATTATCTAAAATGGGAATGTGATCATGGGTTATGCACCGAGCGTTCAACGGTGGTTAAGTTAATATAAGGGATTTAAAAACACTAGCGTATTTTTCCAGAAGTTGTGAACGAAAATTTTGAAGAGAAAAACGAATAAATTTTTGAAACGAAAATTATTTTTTTTAAAAATTATTATTCTTAAAATATATATATATATAAAAGTATATATATTTTTTTTAAAAAAATTAATTAATATCACTGAGCTAAACAAAAGACAACCTATATGTCTTATTATGTTCATATTATACACCAACACATAAAGAACTGCAGTTTGTTCTTAGATTTGCTCTTTATTATTATTTTACCTTTTCACAAGGAGATGGTCAACAAGCCAAGCTGAGTTATTGAGTTCAAGGGAAGGGCATAGAGGTGAAGCTTGGATTTTAGGTCAAGAGAAGGGTCAACAAATCTCGCTACGTGAGTCAAGTACATGGATGGGTCAACATTAAAAGCGCAGGCAGTGAGGTTAAGGTAACTGAACAAGGTAAAGGGAAGTCCAAAAGTGCAAGCTATGCTAGTGAGGTCAACGGAAGGGCTAAAAGGTCACACTGAGTTATAGAGATCAATGGAAAGGTCAACAAATCTCGCTGAGGGATTGAAGTAAAGTTACAGGCCAACATATCAATTTGAGGGATCTAGGTAAAAAGAAGAAATAAAAATGCCACACTGAGTTACTGAGGTAAAGAGAAGGCCTACAGATAACGCTAAGTGAGTGAGGTAAGGGGAAGGTTCAAATTAAAAAGTTTTGGCAGTGATGTATAGGAAAGTGCCAACATACGCTGCTATGTAAATAAGGTTATTAAAACATTCCATGTTAAGTTAGTGAGGTCAGTTATATAAGGTTATTGACATTTTATACGCTAAGTGAGTTAGGTCAGTTAAATTGTCAACATACTATTCTGAGTGAGTGATTTTTAAAATAAAGCCAATATACTACCATTGGTCAGTGAGTTCAAAGATAGGAAAAACAAACCACGTCGAGTCCGTCTTCTGCCAGCAACGGACTATTGTGTCCCACTCTGTCGTCCCAGGCGCCATGATAGTTAAACGACTTGAGATTGATGAAGTCCACTTCTCTGGTAACGTAAAAGTAGTGGTGGTAAATAAAAGTTAAGGTTGTGTAAACAACACATATTTTCTTGATAACACATATGTTCGTTTGTAAAAAAAACCTTTCAATTTGTGGAAAAACTCCGTTACATTCGAAGATAATACATAAACTTTTGTATATAACACCTACATATTTTTATTTAACACTTTAAGATGTGTCGATAAAATACATATATATATTTCGATATAACAATTACATTTGTCGATAAAACATGTATATTTGTCATTAACACCATTACATTTGACGATAAAACTTCCATATTTTTAGACAATTCATTGGTCTACATTGGTCGATGTAATCTTTTTTATTTCTTGATGTCAGCTTTAAATGTGTGGACAAAATATTAATTTCTGTAGGCATACCTCGCCATTAACTCAGGTTCATACGATGCATCAATGGTTCTCTTACTTGGTCCGATGCCCACTGTCAGAAGAAGCTTCTCCACTCTTTGGTTTAAATATTCGAATGTGAAAGCATCATTCGTATCCTTTTGATTGGAATATGTTAAGGGCAAATGGAATGAATGAGTTGGTAGCAATTGAGTAAAATTCATAAAGACCATGCTACCAGTACAGTTTCCAGAATGCTAGAAGACTAACACTCAAGAGTGTGGACAATTTGGTCTACCTAGGCAGCGTAGAAGGTTAAGCCGGCTGCTGATGGAAGAAAAATCTACTCGCAAAAAGTTTGCGTTTCAAAAATCTAAGCAATAATTAAATTATAATTTTCAAAACCATTGTGAATTCTTTGGAGAGAAAACAAAGAGCATTAACCTGACCAGGATTCAGTTCTCCAATGAAATCGTTTTAAAAATATTCTCTAGATTCCCTGGACAAAATCAGAAACCTTGAATTGTCGGATATGGATAGACCATAACCAAAGAAAACCCAGGTAAAAGGGGACATGAGGTCGTCAACAAAAAAACACCTTTACTCTCTAAGATTGAGGCAGACAATAAGCAATTTATGAAAGTTCTTGTGAGGCTGGTCCATAATTAGAATTATTGGAGATATCTCATAGCTGGCGTATGTACCTGGAAGGACCGCAGACGTAGACTATGATGTGACTCCCGTTCAGCTCTTGATGTCCTGAAAATTATAAAGTATAGCTGCTACTTGATTTACAACATATTAAATGTCGTTGGTAAGTTCGAAATACTCAAGGGTAAGGTGTCAGTGCAATTGATCCCAAGTCATATGAATGATGACGCTATGAAATTGAGACTACCAGAAACAAACAGAGACATCCCCGTCACAAACAGAGTTCCCAGTCACTTATCTCGGGGCAAAGGCTTTGGATAATGGAAAATTTCAGGAACAAGTGACACCAGGAATTGGCTGACGATAAGACTTTCAGAGGGGTATTCACTAATATGCCCAGGCTATTTCAACCAGACCTGTGGTGGAGTTTGAGTTTCAAACATCAGAGCTTATACACTGAAATGCGAGAGACCACTGCCCTACTAACCCATATTTATAAAGGCTAGACCGTATCATGGAATCTTAACTGACGTAATTGCAGTCATGTCTCAGAAAAAGGATCAAACATGTTTACTTGGAGTTCAGTGCTTTACAAAGACGGTGGGTTAGGAAGGCAAAAGAGCCCAACGTAAGGAGAGAGATTTTTAAGGCACTGTTCAACAGATGAACCAGGTTTCCCAGGTACTTGCAAAGGCCGTAAGAGATTAAGTCTTGGATTAAAAGAAAACTTATAAGAAAAAGACATTGGCTGCTTTTGTTTAACAAGAGAACTAAACACAGCAGTTACACAAAAGTGCAACCCTTTAAAGGAAATATTTATAACACTTTGTCCAATTTTTTACCAATACAGCTTTGTGCCTTTTATTGACCACTCTATCCACTCTACCTTTTATTTACACAACAAGTAAGTAACGCAGACCAGTGCATACCTGCAGCAGGCTCGTAAATCGTTGTTTATAAAGGGGAATATCAATTCTATCCATCGGGTATTCCCAGTGGAGATCGAGCCCGTCAAACGAATGATTCCTCAAAAACTGGAGCGCAGAATATATGAAATCAAGCCTGCTCTGTTGGGACGTCACCATCTGGGACATCTGTTGGGAATACATACTCCATCCACCGACTGCCAGAAGAACTTTTAAGCTAGGATTCCTTACCTTCAGCTGTTTGAGTTTTGAATACCTGTTAGCTCAAACGTGAATAAAATTAGTCAAAACAAGGATAACGTATGTTAAAAATAATTAATGATAGAACCGAATAGCGATTAAGAACAAAAACCCTCCGAAAACGGAATGTCTCAATACTAATACGAGATCGCTCCAGCTAAGCAAATGTCACTATTTTTATTCTTAATGTTTTCAATGTCTGTGTTTGTTACCCACTGACATAGTTATATCTTTCTATTGCCACAACCAAGGAAACATCTAATACAACTACGTCTATTGAGTAGACATGAAAAAACTGTGTATGTAATAAAAGCATTTAGTGTTTATTTGTATGTCCTCCGATGCTCCATTAGTGTGTCTAAAAAATTTTTTTAAAAATTAATAGACTTGTTCTTTAAAAGCT
>MUZC01004656.1:267550-295027 GCA_002072015.1 Radix auricularia | reverse complement strand
TTTTTTTTTTTTTTTGGAAATCTTTTATCAAATTTTAGCCATCATCACGAATCATTGCCCAAAAATTACTAACATTACCGAACAATATCGAACAATATCAGAGTTACACAGAACATAAACAAACATTACCTAGTGCGCCGTGTGACGTATCCAGGAACACAAAGAGCACAGTCAAGGTAAGGATATAGTTCATGCCCAATACTTTTTTTCCACACAAACAGTTAAAGCTCTGGTCTTAAATACTTCTTTAACCACCGAGCAGATTAAAGGTTCTCAAATTCCGAATAAAGGGATGCAACATTTTATTGCATGTGTTAAGATAATGTAATTAGTTTCGAGGCAACTATTTTGTCATAGTAATCAATATTTCATAAGCTATTTCTTACACATTTTGTATGATATAACAATACTGTTGTGTGTCATGCTATTAATTATTTTTACCAGCACATGCGAGAAACAAAAGGATATGTTAATCAAACATCTGAACAAGGAAAACAATAATCTTTATTTTATAGATTCATTTACTGTCCTGTAATACATCGGCTTTTGTTGGGATAATCTACGTTTGTTATAGTTAATTTAACGTCATCAATTTCCAATGACTTTGAGAGGAAATACATTCTCTTTATACTTATTTTAGCCAACGATTCTCACTCCTTATCACAGTACCACATTCCTCATTCCTACTACTTGTCACAATACCACATTGCTCTCCCCCTATTGTTCAAAGTACAACGAGACCCATTCCCACTGCTTGTCACAGTAAAATGACACTAAGTCCCGGAGCTTCTGATATTCCAACGGAACCTACACCCACTCCTTTTCACACTTCAAGGGAAGCAATACCCACTCCATGTCAGCAAACAAACGGAATATTTTCCCACTCCCTTTCACACTGTAATGGAACCCATTGCCATTCTTTTTCACATACCAATGGAACGCATTCCAACTGCTTGTTACAGTACAAAGACAGTCATTCCCACTGCTTGTCACAGATCAACGGAACATATTCCAACTCCTAGCCACGGTAAAACGACTAACATTCACCCTCCTAGTCACAATACAACGAAAACTATTCCTATTCTTTGCCCCAGTCCAATGAAAATTATTCCTACCTCTTGCCCCTGTCCAATGAAAATGTTCCTACCCCTTGCCACAGTCAAATGAAAAATATTCCTACCCCTTGCCACAGTCCAATGAAAACTATTCCTACCCCTTGCCACAGTCCAATGAAAACTATTCCTACCCCTTGCCACAGTCCAATGAAAACTATTCTACCCCTTGCCACAGTTTAATGAAAACTATTCCTACCCCTTGCAACAGTAAAATGAAAAATATTCCTACCCCTTGCCACAGTCAAATGAAAACTCTTCCTACCACTTGCCACAGTCCAATGAAAACTATTCCTACCCCTTGCCACAGTCAAATGAAAAATATTCCTACCCCTTGCCACAGTCCAATAAAAACTATTCCTACTCCTTGCTCCAGTCCAATGAAAACTATTCATACCCCTTGCCCCAACCCAATGAAAACTATTCCTACTCCTTGCTCCAGTCCGAAGAAAACTATTTCTACCCTTTGTAACAGTACCACGACAATCATTTCCATCTCTTATCACATATCAGGCCTCCGGAAAATAAGCCAGCTACAAATCGAAAGTCGCCCAAATTGTATCTATTAACATAACAAAAGAGATTAAAGAGAATTTATACTTCTCTCAGATTTAGATTTGCTAATAAATAAGGTGTTCACTAAACAGTAGAACCTAGAGATTTCCTTTTGGAATAAGTACAAAGACATTCATTAGTTCAAAAACTGTTATCAAAAAAGAAAAATGACAACGGAAAATTGAGAATAATCATTCCCATAACCCTATCTGTTGCCCTATGTCTTGTAGACTGAATCCCTGTAAAACCAAAGAAACACGTGCATAACTCAATTACACACTGGTTGGTGCAACTGTCAATGCCAGATAGTATATTGGCTGGTCTGTTTAACACAACAGAGATATAAAATGTGCTGTCTTTACGTTTGTTAAGTCAGTCGAGCTAAATGGATTCAGTGGTCTAAAGACATTTCAAATTAACAGTAAATTACCAGGATTAAAAAATGTTAGGTCATGAATTGGGATGGGTATAGAGTAATTTACAGATCGGCTATTATCATAAACGATTCAATTAGCTATTTAATCTATATTTTTTAATGAAGAGGGAAGAACACTTCAAAACTGCTCACTATTTTGTCAACCATCTTTCGAATCATTTTAATATGTAATCTAACAAAACAAAAATATTGTTTATTTATAGATTTCAATGTCCCATTAATCTGGCACGACTCTAGCTCAAAAGGGTGAAAATAGTTAAATGAGGTGAAAAGAGTGTAAATTAGCTTTTTGAAGTTAATTGAGTAAAACTTTAAGAACTTTTGCAGCATTAGGTGGGGTTTTATTTTATTCAAGTGAAGTACATTGAGTCCAAAGGTGGAGAAATATTTGATCTCGTTAAAATATATGAAAAATCTAAGAGAGCTGGCATTTATATTTTTAAAGATCATTTTTCAATATTAATATATGGCTAAATATTTGAATCTATCATCAAAAATTATTTTAAGCATCAAGTCTGCCCAAATCTTCAGAAGTGTTAAGGTATTTATCTTTCCTTGGTTCTTTGTCGTTCCAATTAAATTTTAATACAGTTCAAATGAGAAAAGGGGCGCTCAGATAAACAGTTCGTAACTATTAATTTTAAAAATATGCTCAAGGCAATTTTTACCTTCGCAAAACCACATTGATATGGTCTCTATTACTTTGTATATTTCTGCATGACTATACGATTTGTTTTCGGATTTGTATGCAAGAACCTTGTAGCGAATATTCAAGTGAACATTCCAATCTTCGATGACGATAGGTGTCCTGGTAAATATAATTGTGATCAGCCTAATAGTAATAGCTTTGAGTATTTGACTTTCACTATTCGGCGTAATATGTTTTCTTTTTTAAAGATCCATCTTCTCACTGGTCTGAAATGTCATTTTTTTTATTGTTCATAACTTTTGTACACGGGATGGTTGTTAGCCCACAGCTCAATGGGTAGCTGTCTTTGTTCAAGTTGGGTCCATGTCCTTTGTGGATCCCTCCACTTCTTCAAGTCAGAAAATCTGACTTATGTCCGCCGGGGTTTTCCCCTTGTTATCGCAATATCTTGTTGGCTTTCCCTAATCCGCAACGGCGCTCGCTCGAAGATCAACCTCACTAGCAAGTATAGAAATAGAGCTAGGGATAGGATGCCTGATTCAATTAGTTATTCACACACACTTTTAAAGTTTAGGACTCTAATACAAATGCAAGACTAGACAATACCCTCGAAAAGCAAAAGACTCACCCCCTCTGACTTGTATCAACTTTATAACTCAACAACTCTTCCATTTAATATCTCTATAACGCATCAAATCTGACATATTTTTTATTTCTTTAACTCACCATCTCTAACATTTAACAAAATTAAAATTGATCAACTTGACACATACAACCTTCGTATTTAAACAAAGTCACGCATTTAAAAATAATTTTGACTAATAGCAGAAACCACTTTGATGAAAGAATGTTCCTATTTATTTAGTTTTTCATCGAAATCGTCGCGGATCCGAACACATTCTTTCTTGACTGCATTGGCCAGGGGATATTTGCCCTGATTGCACTGGGTCCCGTTGAAATCATCCATGTCCATCATCCATATCATCACACCACCCAATGAAAAGCCATTCATGTGATAGACCTGTTAAAGATATAGTGTACAGTTGTAATATATATATATGTCTGAGCCTAGGAGCCATTTTACATCCAAGGTTCCTTGGTATTTGTGTAAAGTAAAAAAAATCCGCGTGCAATGTTGATTAGCAACACCATATTTTCTGTCATACTTTTCAAAAATTTGTCTCATATCAAATCTAACCTACCAGTAAGCAAATGGATTCGCGCAGCAATGCTGTTAAAATGGAACGTTGCTAAAGGATCTATAAACTTTTGAAATGTTTTCACATACAAAATTCGATAGAAATAAAAATTCATACAATTTAATTATCACATAGCTGCATTTCAATTATCACATTAATACATTTCGATCATGGCATTGTTGTAGTTTAATCGTCACTTTGACAACTCATTTGATCTATTTTATATTTCATTACAGTTATACATTCATCATGTAACTGAATGATTATCGGTTCTTATTGATGTAAAGAATATAAAGCCAATTTGAAATTTCTAGTTTCTTTTATCGTTTGTCTCTTTTTTTTCATTTTAAATTGAATTTAAGTGCGTCATAAATATGTCTCCACATTGTATAATCCTTTGTTGTTATAAATTAGACAACAACGTGTGTTACCTTGTGAGTGAAGCTTTTGCGGTCGTCGTAACTCAACCAGAGGCGGTTTTTGTAATAATATGGTGAATCCTCAACGTCATATCTGTAGACCATACCACCTCCTTTCAATAGTTGGCATATCTTTCTTGTGTGAATTGGGTTGAGATTTCAGTAGATTGATAAAAGTTCTATTTATTACACATTTGTTTTTTAAAAAAATATGCTTTTAAAATAATTCTAAGTTTATTGAAACAAATTACAATCACACCAGTTCTATTTAAAATACGTTATTTTGATGCAATAAACTGAAAAAAAATCACATTCGAGCTATGATCTTTATCTACTGACACGATGTTTAACAGAGATAAAGAGCCTTATTTTACAAGTGTCCAAATAATGCACTTCCGGTATATGTGATATTTTATAGAATAAGACACATATTGATTTTTTTCTTTATTTGTACCGAGAAAAAGCTTTATATGAATTTACAAGATCTTTCTTTTGTTAGAATTGAAACAATGTAATTTGATTTGGACAATTTCTTATTGACTAATGAGTTCATGTTTAGAGCAGCAACAATTATCTTCCCTTTAATACATGCAACTCTTGAACCAACCAGAAAACATAAAAAATGTTTGCTGCTAGTGGCTCAGTCAAGACTCCATAAATTATGACAAACCGTGTTCAAGCAATGTCTCCTAGCACCAATCAATTAATAATACCTCAAAATATGCCAAGGCTCCCGGTTGGCTAGTATATTTGCCTGCTCTCCCAGGGCACTTAATCCGTGTTCCAATATCGTGACTTGTCGGGTGATCAAGATAAACGTGTCTACCAAAGGTGGGAAGGCCCATGACCAGCTGGTTTGCAGGGACACCCAATGACAGCAAATAATCCACAGAAAAAGTCTTCAAACAAATACGAGAACATTTACGTTAAAGGAAAACAAAACGAATTTTAAAAAAAAACACGTAAAGATATAGTTTTTGAATGTAAATAAGTTTTCTTTGAGTCATTTTTAAATTTAATAGTTTTGTTGATGTTCAAACATTTACTGATTGAACATGACTTATTTCCGATATTCTCTAAAATGGGGAGAGTGGTCGCGGGATAGTCACCGATCGTTCACCGGTGGTTAAGTTATTATAAGGGTTTTTTTTTTTTAACTTGCGTCTTCTTCCAGAAATTCAGAACGAGCATTAAAAAAAAATGGAATACATTTTTAAAAAAAATTTAAAAAATTTGTTTCTTATAAATTTTATTAAAATAAATTGTAACCATTTATTAGATTTTATTCTTATAGTTAGCTGATAAATTTTAAACTTGAGTTTAATTATATCTTTGCCCTGTCAGAATAAAGTATATGTCATTTATCGTTCAATACTACTGTTTTCAATTACAATTAGGTGTTAGAAAGCATGCAAAGTTAATTTAAAGTTTTTTTTATAAAAAGTGTGTTCCTAACGATTAAATTTCGCTAATTTTATTTTAAAAAAGACATTACATTGTCCACGAAAAGTGGAAACCTTGGTATGGCAAGTTTTTGGTACGGATTTCCCAAAACAAGTTTAACTAGCGATAAAAAAATAACTGACAAATATAAATATATCAGATCTAGGAGTGTGTCCTAAAAAGATCCCGAAGTACTCGACAGAAAGAAAGACTGAAATTATAATAAATATTATTATTTTAAAAAAGTATATATATATATTCTTTTTAAGAATAAATATCACTGTGCTTAAAAATATTTGTATGCCTTATTTTGTTCCCATTTTACATTAACAAATAAAGAAAGAACTGAAGTTTCTAGCAATTTTAACTCCATATAAATATTTTACTTATTTTAAAGGAAAGGGCCAACAAGCCAAGCTGAGTTATAAAGGTCAAGACAAGGGCTAATAGGCCAAGAGTAGATTTTGAGGTTATAAGAATGGTCAACAAATTTCGCGACGTAAGTGAAGTACATGGATGGGTCGACATAAAAAGCAAAGGCGGTGAGGTCAAGGAAAGGGCAAATATACCAAGCTGACTTAATGAGGTCAAGGAAAGGGCAAACATACCAAGCTGACTTAATGAGGTAAAGGAAAGGGCCAACAGTGCAAAAGGTGTAAGTAAGGTCAAGGGAAGGGCCAACAGGCCACGCTGAGGAATTGGGGTAAAGTCCAACATATCAACTTAAAGGATTGGGGTAAAAGGAAGAAACAACATGCCACACTGAGTTAGGGAGGTCAAGAGAAGGGCCAACAGATCACGCTAAGTTAGTGAGATAAACATAAAAGTTGAGGCAGTGATGTAAAGAAAAGCACCAACATAACACGCTATGTATATAAGTTTATTGAAATATCCACGCTAAGTGAGTTAGATCAGTTAAATTGTCAACATACTATTCTGAGTGGGTGATTTTTAAAATAAAGCCACTATACTACCATAGGTCAGTGAGTTCAAAGAAAGGAAAAACCAACCACGTCGAGTCCGTCTGCTGCCATCAACGGACTATTGTGTTCCGCTCTGTCGTCCCAGGCGCCATGATAGTTAAACGACTTGAGATTGATGAAGTCCACCTCTCTGGTAACGTAAAAGTTGTGGTGGTAAATAAAAAATAAGTATTTGTAAACAACTCCTATTTTCTTAATAAAACCTTTGCTCATTTCTTATGAAACCTTTCAATTTGTGGAAAACTCCATTAAATTCGAAGATAACATGTTTAATGTATACTATAAAAAGGGAAAGCCCTCAATGACTGACTCACTCATTTATTCATCACTTATTCTCCAACTTCACATTTAGGTAGAAGTATAAAATTTTTGGAAGTTGTTTGGTACCCTCTCACTACGAACATGTACGAAAAAGAGTTTTAAAAATATCGCTCGTTAGGGGCCGGTGGCCATAAATTTGTTATTCCTAATTCGGGCTCTATAAAAATTGAAAATCACCAATTTTCATATTTCTCGTGTAGGTAGAAGCATGAAACTTAGTACTTTTTAAAAACGTACATGCTCCCAACGATAGTGGAAAAAAAAGTTAAATTTTCTATTCATGGGGGCCGGGGCTCCAAAGCAGTTTTTACCATATATGAAGTTAAAGTATATAAAGTTAAAATTCCTTTTCATGATGGAGCTTGGGCCCAAATATACATTTTCTTATATTAAAAACTGGCTCATCACCAATTCTCCTGTTTCCCGTGTAGGTAGAAGCAAGAAACTTTGGGAAATTGTTTGGTACCATCTCACTACGATAATTTCCGAAATAGAATTTTAAAAATCTCGCTCATGTGGGACCGTAGCCCAAAACACGTTTTTTTTCTCTCCAAATTTTAGCTATATAAAAAATAAAAATCACTAATTCTCCTATTTTCCATATAGGCATGAAACTTTGTAACTTTCGTGTACAAGTTCCCACTGTACATTGGCAAAAAGAATGTTTAAATTCCCTCTTTCTGGTGGTCGGGGCAAAATTTATTTTTTTCTTATATTAAAAACCAGATCATCACTAATTCTCCAATTTTCCTTGTAGGTAGGAACATGAAACTGTGGGCAATTGTGAAGTACCCTCTCCCAACGAATGTTGGTGTAAAAAAATTTAGAAATACACACTCATGGGGGCCGGGGCCTTAAAACTTTTTTTTTATATTATCTATCTACACAATTTTAATCACTAATTCTCCAATTTTCCGTTTAGGTAAACACAGGAAACGTTGGGAAATTGATAAATACACTTTAACGATGGTAACAGGTGAAAAATAATGTTAAAATCCCTTACTTGGGACCGGGGGGGGGGGGCAAATGTAGTTTTTTCCAAATATAATCTATATAAAAACTTAATATCTTTAATTCTCCATTTCCTCATGTAGGTAAAAGCATGAAACTTTCGGAAATTGTTTAGTACATTCTACCGATGAAAACTGGCGAAAGAAAAGGGTCGTCGTGGGCTCAAATATAATTTTTCTTATATTAAAAAGGGATTCATCACAAATTCCACAATTCATCGTATAGGTAAAAACATAAAACGTTTGGAAGTTTTTGGGTACTTTCTCACGATGAAAATTGGCGTAAAATAGTTTTTAAACGCACACTTATGAGGGTCGCGGCACCAAAAAACTTGTTTTTTTCCTAATATGTGCGTTACACAAATTTAAAGTCACACATTTTCCTACTTCCCGAAAAAGCAAACGCAAGAAACATTGGGGGTTTGTTAAATACAATTCCACGATGGTAGCAGGTGAAAAAATTATTTTAAATCTCTATTACAGGGGGCCAGGGGGACTTCATGTAGTTTTTTCCTAATGTTATTATAACTTTATATAAAGTAAAAATCACTATTTCCCCCATTCCCCATCATGGTAGAAGCAAAAAAGTTTTGGAAGTTGTTGAGTACTGTCTCACGACGAAAATTGGTATTGTATAATATTATGATACAATTTTCTTTCATTGGGACCTGGGAGTCAAAAGCGTGTTCTTTCCTTATATATGCTATATACAAATTGAAAAGCACTATTTTTTTTTCTATTTCTAAATAGGTAAACGCGTGAAAAGTTGGGGGTTTGTTAAATACACTTTAGCTATTTCAGCAGATGAAAAAATATTTTAAAATCTCCTTACTGGCTGCCGGTGGCCAAAATATACTTTCTTTATGCACTCACTCATTCATTACAAATTCTCCAACATCCCGCAGTAAAGCACGGGTAAATTGCTAGTCTTGTATAGAACCATGTATATTTTTAGATACTACTTTTATATATGTCGATAAAATATTTATATTTATCGATAACACTCTCACACTTGACAATAACACTTTTATATTTTTTAGATAATATGTCTACATCGGTCGATGTCATCTTTACATTTCTTGATGGCAAATTTGTGGACAACATTTTAATTTTTAAATTTTTCTAGTCCTACCTCGCCATTAACTCAGGTTCATACGACGCATCAATCGTTCTCTTACTTGGTCCGATGCCAACTGTCAGTAGAAGCTGCTCCATTCTTTGGTCAAATGATTCGTATGTGAAAGCTTCTGCCGTGTCCTTTTTATTTGAAATTGTTCAGTTAAAATGGAATGAATGAGTTAGTAACAAATAAAAGACCTCCTCATTGAAAAAATGGGTATAAGTTTAAAAAATGTGTCTGCTTAAGAGACGTGTTTAGATTTATCAACTTTACATGACTAATATAACATTGATAGGGACTCAAATTGTTGAGCTAACAGGCCTACCGTAGATATAATTCAAATAAATTATAAATTAAAAGCATTTAAACTTTTTCAAAAAATCCAACAATTATTTTATAAAAATTACATTCCTTAAGTGCTATTCCTTACTAAATCTATCTTTCACCATCTTCCTATTTTAAACTTAAACAGTGAGTCATTCCTTGTTCAAGTAGGCAAACCTCGAAACAGTTCGTCATAATGACTGGCATTGCAGGTATAACCGAAGCTAATATGATTTGCTTGACTGCTTTGACCGCTTTACTTGAGGTAAACATTTTTGACAATGGATTACTTTTGATTGGTTTGCCATTACTGTTATATCCCAAAAGAAAAGTCCAAAGTCTACAAAAAGGGATGAGTAAAATTGAAAACGATCATGCTACCTGTGCAGCCCCCATTATGCTATAAGACTAACAATTAAGAACGTGGACCATTCGGTCTACCATGGCAGCGTAGAAAGTTTGCGGGATCCTGATCTCAGAAAATCTACTCGAAAAAGTTTTGCGTCTCCGGAAATTTAAGAAATAATTAAATTAGGATTTTTAGGCCATTGTGAATTCTTTGGAGAGTAAACAAAGGGCCTTAACCTGACCAAAAATCAGTTCTCTAATGAAATTGTTTTAAAAATAGTCTCGAAATTCCCTGGACAAAGTCAGCAGCCTTGAATTTTGACGGCGGAGTTATCAAAATGCATTTAAGCTAAAGATTATTCAGAGGCGCCAGCAATAGATAGACCATAATTAAAGAAAACCTTCCTCGAATTTAATGTAGGTCTCAGGTAAAGTGGAAATAAGTTCGTCAAAAAAAAAACCCTTCTGAACTTTAAGATGGAGGCAGTTATTAAGCCATTTATGAAAATTCTGGTGACGCTGGTCTAGAATGAAAAAGGTTGTAAAAATCTCATTGGGAGGATCGCAGACGTCGATTATGATTAGACTCCAGATCAGCTCTTGATGGCCTGAAATTTAAGAAGTGTAACTGCCACTTGATTGACGACATCTTAAATGACGTTGGTAAGCTCGAAATACTCCAAGATAAGGCCTCAGTGCATTGGATTCCGAGTAAAGAATGATGATGGCAATGAAAATCCGACTGCCAGAAATAAACAGGGACTTCCCAGTCACAAACAGACATCCCAGTCACTTATCTCCGGGAAAAAGACTTTGGATGATGGAACATTAGAGGACAAAGTGGAAGTAGGAATGGAAGGACAATACGATTTTCATTGGGGGGGGGGGTATTAGCTAACTTGCCAAGGCTAATTCAACCAAACGTCAGGGCCGGTGGGTTAGGAAGGCAAAAGAGTCCAAGATAAAGAGAGACATTTCTATGGCACTGCTCACCAGATGAAGCTGGTTGCCCTGGTATTTACCAAGGCCTTAAGAGATAAAGTCTCAGTTCAAAAGAAAACGCAGAAGAAAAAACAATTGACAGCTTTTGTTGGACGAGAGGACTAGATAAAGCGGTTACATAATAGTGTAACCAATACCCATGATAGAGTCAACATGAAAATAGACTCATAAAACGATGTGGTACGTTGGCTCCATATGGAATTAACCAAATCCACAATTTTACATGACTGCAAAATCGTTTTCCCATTGTGGTTTTCACTGTTACTTTAGATACTTCAACTTCCTCCTTTTTCTTATGTTCTATGTCCGTGTTTATTTTTGTCTTTCATTTCTTTTCATTTTATCACATAGACTTTAATATGTTTTAATTTTAATATATATGTAAGTACATGTAATTGTTTTTGTACTGATGAAGGCGTGAGCCGAAACGTCTACCATTATTTGTATTAGTTGATAATAAAGCTTTAGTTTATTGTTTCCTTACACAAATAGTCTGTGTAATTTGTTTTTTTTTAAATAAAAAAGCTTTATGCAGTCCTATTCTGTATGATATATAATAGTGACACTTCTTTAAGGGAAGCGTTATAACACGTTGTCCAACCGCTCTCTTCACTCTAACTTTTATTAACACAACAAGTAGGTAACGCAGACCACTACATACGTGCAGCAGGCTCCAATATCGATGTTTATAAAGGGGGATATCAATTCTGTCCATCGGGTATTCCCAGTGGAGATCGAGCCCGTCAAACGAATGATTCCTCAAAAACTTGATCGCGGACCATATGAATTCAAGCCTGCTCTTTTGTGACGTCACCATCTGGGACATCTGTTGGGAATACATACTCCATCCACCGACCGCCAAAAGGACTTTTAAGCTGGGATTCTTTACCTTTAGCTGGTTGAGTTTTGAATACCTTTTATCTCAAATGAGAATAAAATTAGCCAAAACAAGGTTGTTTAGGTAAATAAATAATGATACGACCAGACAGCTATTAAGAACAAAAACCCTCCGAAAATGGAATGCCTCTATACTAAAACGAGATTTTTTTTCATAATATTTCCAATACCCGTGTTTGTTACACACTGACAGAGCTATATTTTTACATTGCCACAACCAAGGAAACGTCTACCACAACTACGTCTATTGAGTAGGCAAGAGAAAAAAACTGTGTATGTTATAAAAGCTTTTGGTGTTTATCTGTATATCCTGCGATGCTTCATTAGTGTGTCTAAAATATAAAAACAATTAACAGTTGTGTACTTTAAAAACTACACGATTTCTAATTATTTGTCCTACAAAAAATACAATTTCTAAAAAGTTACCTTACTAACCAAAAAAGTACTAATCTGTTCCTGACTAGCAACACGATTTCTGATGTGTATCTTACTAGTCACAGAAAATATCCTGATGTTAATCTCTTTAGCCACATTAATCTCATTGATAATTGTGTTTTTTTTTAGAATTCAAATTATAATTGTGTAGCTTTCAGGCCACAGAAAATCAAATTGTATATCTTACAAGTAAAACAATTTCTAATTTTATCTTACATTGTACTACATGTATCATTGTGTATCTTAAAAGACATGCCTTTTCAAGTAAGTATTTCGAAGTATGTATTTACATGCCACACAACCTCTTGTCACACGCCATTTACCCACCTTGTTACGTCATAGTTCCATTCTTCAGTTGACAATTTATTATCTTTAACTTTAGCAAAGCCGTAGATGACATGGGTGCAGAGGTCGGTATCGACGTAATCGGGGAAGAATGTCATCGGCTCTTTACGCTCCTGCGACCAGCTGGATATGTAGCATACGACCCGTTGACACGCCCCTGAATAGAATCTCAAAATAATTATGAGTGTACCTATCTCTTGTATATATATAACAGACACTTCGAAGCGAGACGACTCTATCCCAGACGCTTCGACCCTGCCAGTTCGACCACCGGAGGTTTGACTCCAGGACGTTTCGACTCCAGGACTTTTGGACTCCGTGCGATTCGACAACGGAATGTTTGATCCCGGACGATTCGAATCCGGGCTTTTAGACCCTGGACAGTTTGACCACAGGTCGTTTAGGCCTCGGGGTGTTTCAACTCCGGACGTTTTGATTCCTTTCTTTCTACACCATAGAATGTTTTTAGATATGCTTTTTAAAATTATTATTTCGTAAAAAAAAAATAATTCAACATATACGATAATATAAACAGATATATAAAATAATTTTAAATTTCAATAATTTAAAGGTTGTCCATTCGATCGATTTTAAATTTTGATACCTCATTTTTATCATGGACATGAGTCTACTTGCAAAATTTCAACTCGTTAGCTTACTATAAAATGTGTTAAATTCGATTCATTGATTTTTCGGCACGGTTGCCTTGTCGGTTTGGTCGCCCTGCTCAGACAGAACACTATTTTAAAAAGGATAAAAATAAACGAAACACTATTAAACACGCTATTCAAATAACAGTAAATTGTAAATCATGAAAGTATAAAACCCGTATATCCATTGTGGTTTCTTTATGTTTTACCAAACGTTAGCCATAATCATGCAACATTGCCATTAAATTTCTATCATTACGGAACAATATTGAACAATATCAAAGTTACACCGGACATAAACCAACTTTACCTATTCCACCGTGTGATGTATCCAGGAACATTAAGAGCATTGTCAAAGTGAAGATGTATTTCATGCTCAATACTTTTATTCACACAAACAGTTAAAGCTTTGGTCTTAAATACGTCTTTAACCACGAATAGATGATAGGTTCTTAAAGTCTGATTAAGGGGATGCAACTTTGTATTGCATGTGTTGCGATTTTGTGATTCGTTTTGAATCAACTATTATGTGTTATAAGGATCAATGTTTAATAATCTATTTCTTACATATTTTTTATGATATATCAATAATATTACAAAAATGTTATGTGTGTCATGCGATTACATCATACACAAACACATTTGAGAAACAATAGGACATGTAAAACAACATCTGAACAGGGAGAACAATAATCTTTTATTAATTTATCTTCTGACCTGACATTACAATTTCTTTTGAGAAATAATTTAAGTCTGTTATAATTAATTGACAACCATTCCTACTCCTAGTCACTGTTCAACGAATGACAATCCTTTCCCTTATCACAGTCCAATAAAAACTAATCCTACCCCTTGTCACATTCCAATACAAACTAATCCTACGCCTTGTCACTGTCCAATAAAAACTAATCCTACCCCTTGTCACATTCCAATACAAACTAATCCTACGCCTTGTCACTGTCCAATAAAAACTAATCCTTTCCCTTATCACAGTCCAATAAAAACTAATCCTACCCCTTATCACAGTCCAATAAAAACTAATCCTACCCCTTGTCACATTCCAATACAAACTAATCCTACGCATTGTCACTGTCCCGTGAAAACTATTCCTACCCTTTTGTCACAGTACCAGGTCAATGATTTCCATCTCTTATCACAATATCAAGCCACATGAAAATAAATCAGCTACAAAACGAAATTTGCCCCAATGGAATCTTTTAACATACCAAAATTTGCGGCTGGGTGCGCTCGCCTCACAAACTGAGGGGCGTGGTTTCAAGCCCACGAAAAGCCATTATAAAAATGTTGTGCTATGTAAATATGCTTAGAAAGTCCTCCGCTGACCTGGAGAGGGATGGGCGCCGCCAGTGTCTATAAAGCCCGAGAATATTCTAATGGAAATATTAAAATCCGCTACGACCTCGATAAAAAGAGGTTTAAAAAAATGGAACCCTTACAGACCATGAAGGTCCATGGGAGCAAGTGAACTAGTTTTCAATTGTTTTATTGACCACTAACGAGCATGGGGCTGTGTGGTTCTTTTGTATACCAAGAGAAATGAAAGATAATTTATGTTCATTTCATAGATACATTTGCAAATAAATAAGTTGTTTACGAAATAGTTGCAACTAGAGATTTCATTTTGGTGTAAGTACCAAGACTAAGACACTTATTTGTTTAAAACCTATTATTAAACAGATGAATTGCATCAGAAAATTAAAAATAATCATTACCATGACCCTATGGGTTGACCCATGTCTTGTAGAATGAATACCTCTTACATCCAATAAACTCTTGCCTAACTCCATTACATACTGGTTTGTACAGCTGTCAATGTCAGATAGTAAATCACATAGTCTGTTTAAAACAACAGAGATATAAGTGGTGGTGTTTTACGTTTTTTAATCCAGTCGAGCTGAATTGATTCAGTGGTCAAAAGACATTTCAAATAACAGTAAATTACGAGACTTAAAAATGTTAGGACTTGAATGGGGATTGGTATATAGAGTAACTAGCTAATTACCCGCGCTGTGCAGTGGTGATTTATTATTTCAGTTAGCGCTTAGTACCGGTAAACGCTAATTCAAAACCCCTTTGAATTCAATCCGGATCATAATGGATATACTAAAAATATTAACGAAGCCGTCTTGAAACTGATATTAGAATTTTTTTTTTTCAAAGCACATTTGGTCAATTATTGATCCATTATTTCAGTAGACACTTTTAAAAATATTGTTTCCATAACTAATGTTAAAAAATGGCATACAAAGGTGTTGTAAAAGGTGTAAAATGTATAGCTCAAAATAACAGTTTATTTCAGCTTGGACCAAGGTTAATATAATTGTTATTTTTAACTTATTTTTAAAAATCTAGTGTAATCGAATGGTTAAAATGTCTTTAACGTTAACCAAAAAGAGATTAGGGGCCAAGGGCTACAAATGATTGAAACATATATTTTAATGACCTAACGATTTTTAATATAGGCCATCAAGTTTTTATTTTCCACGTTTTGTAGAAATACATTTATACAGTATCAAAAGTTTTTCATCAGAAAATTAGCTAACATAGCATAAAAAAAAACACAATGGAATGACACGTTAGCCTGCTACTATTCCAAAATTTCATTCGTCTACCTGCACGGGAAGTTTGAGAATTTGTTATGGTTAACTTTCTATTTAAGAAAATATTAAAATAGGGCCCCCAGCTCCATTTGAGTGGCAATTTAAATATTTTTTTCTTGTAAACCAGCTCAGGAGTATACTCAACAGTTTCCCTAAAGTTTCATGCTTCTAACTACATGGAAAATTTGGAATATAAGTGATTTCTCAGTTTTTATATCAGAAAAATACATTTTGGCCCCCGGCTCACAGTGAGTGATACTTAAAATATTATTTGCCTGTTGCCATTGCGGGAATGTACTCAAAAACTTCCCAATTGTTGATGTTTCTACCTGCAAGGGTAAATGGAAAAACAGCAAATTTCAGTAAAATGAAAATATATCGTTTATGGGTTCCCATCCCCCATGAAAGTAACTCCTATTTTTTAAAGTTCCAGTAATCGTTGAAGAGGCTACTCAACTTACAAGAGTTACATGCTTCTACCTATACGGAAAGTATGGAAGATTAGGGATGAGAAATTTTTAAATATAAGAAATAACTACATTTTGGCCCCCGCCGTCAGTAAATGAGAATTTAATTATTGATTCACATGTTACCATCAAGGAAGTGTACTGAACAACTACCCAAATTTTCATGTTCTTTTTACCTACACGGGAAATATGAGAATGAGTGATTTTCAGTTTTTATGGAGCTTATATGAGGAAAAAACTTTATTTGAGCCCACAGCCCACAGAAAGTGTTAATTTAAATATTATACCCATTTGTTACCTTCGTGAAAGTGTACTAAACAACTTCCAAAATGTTCATGCTTCTGCCTACGCGGGTCATAGGAAAATTAGTGAATTCCATATTTTATATAGTCCATGTAAGGAAAAAAAACACCTTTTTTGGCCTCAGCCTCCTTGAGTATGATATTTAAAATTAATTTCCGCTAATTGTTGTCCCAAGATCACTGTCATATATACATACAATTTATTGCAGAACTGACAACAATCTATAAGTTCGTCAAAATTTTCCCTAACAATTTCTTATTTGGAAATAGTTGGACCGTTTATCTTTGGCTTGTAAAAAGTTGTATTGTTTAATTGATTGGAATCCTCTTCAATGTAAAGTTTCTCATCCCACACAACCACAGCTCCACTTTTATCTGCCGGCCTAATAACAATGTCTTAGTGTTTTTTAAGTCAAAAAAGTGCTCGTCATTTTTCTTTCGATTCATTGGAATTTTTAGAGGAATTTGCTTAAGAAATTTATTTTCCGTACTTTTAATGTAAAGGTCGAGCACTTTAGATTGATCAGAAGGAGGGGTCCATGTTGAATTACGTTGTCGATGTACAGGAAATTCATGACCTTGCTAAACGTTTTTTGTAGGAGTACCATAGCAGTAAAGCTGCAATAATATTCTTTAAGGAAAGAAATGATGGTCACCTGATAGTAATTTATATTTTTCACCTGAGGTCCGAAGAGGTTTAAATTTGAGACCTTTACTCAGAAGTGATCTTTCTGGGTCAGAAAGATGAAGATTCGGTGGAATAAAGACGACTAAGTTTGATTCTTTTTACTTTACGTGAGAAATTGAACGTTTAGGTTTATTAGCATAGTTAAGATGACCAATCGTTTTTTTTTGGGCTTCAGATAATAAGTTGTAAAGGTCCCTATTGAGACCGTGTATTATCAAGTGAATGAAATTTAATAGCAAGCTCTTATGATGAGTATTCGCAAGAAGTTGTTTTTAAAATTTGTTCATTTTAATAGTTAGTTGAGAAATTGCACGCTTGTGTGAGTCCAAAACAATCGACATATCGAATAAACAAGTGAACATTCCAATTTCCGATGATGTTTGCTGTCCCGGTAAAGATAATTGTATTCAGCCTGATAGTAATAGCTTTTAGAATTTGACTTTCAAGAATCGGCGTCATATTTTCCTTATTTAAATATACATCGTCTCACAGGACAGAAATGTATTTTGTTCCTCTTTACGGTGTTGTTGTTTTTTAAAATACGCCTTTACAAGGCATGGTATTTAGCCCACAGCTAATTTGGTATCTGTCTTTGTTCGGATCGGGTCTATCTATGTCCTTGGCGGATCCCTCAACTTCTTCAGGTCAGAAATTCTGATTTGTGTACGCCAGGGTTTTCCCCTCTTACCACCATATCTTGTTGGCTTTCCCTAAATCCACCACCTGGGACGGCGCTCCAGCAAATATGATTCTCTCCGCAGAAGTATAGAAATATAGATATTGATAGGTTGCGAACTAAAACCAGTTATTCAAACACACTCTCCAAAATTTAGGACTCTAATAGTAATACATATGCAAGACAAGACATATGCCTCGATAAGCAAAGAACTCATCAAATCTGATATTTATCTACTATATAACTCACAAAATCTAACATTCACAAACTCTATAACTCACACCCACTGACATTTGTCTTTCCAACTTTATAACTCATACAATCTTCTATTTACCAACTCCATAACGCATCAACTCTGACATTTTCCAACTATATATCTCACTAACTCTGGCAATTACCATTTCTATAACTCTCCATCTCTAACATATAAGAACAATCTAATTCTTCATTTTGACAAATAACAACTTCACATTTTAACAAACACTGGCATTGATGCTTGATGTTGACAAAAAACAGAACCCACTTCGATGAAAGTATTTTCCTTTTTATTTTACTTGTCCATTGTATCCGGCGAGTATCCGATCACATTCTTTCTTGACTGCATTTGCCAAAGGATATTTGCCCTGATTGCACTGGGTCCCGTTGAAATCATCCATGTCCATCATAAAAATCATCACACCGCCCATTGTATAGGAATGCATGATCAAAATCTGTTCAAGATATAGCGGACAGTTTTAATATATATCTGAACCAAGGAGCCATTTTCCCTCAAAAGTTCCTTGATATTTGTGTTAAGTAAGAAATTCGTGTTCAATTTTGAACAGCTGTCATATTTTTGGTGGAATAGTTATAAAAAATGTGTCTATATAAAATCTAACCTATCAGTATGCCAGATAATCTCGCAGCATCGCAGTTGAATGAGAACATTGCCAAAAGATCTATTTATCTTTTAAAACTTTTATAATATTCAAAATTTGATGGAAATAAAAATTGTTATAGTTTAATTATCACAGTTTTTTCATTGCATCGTTATAGTTCCATCTTAAAATTTTTAGTTTATTTTTATCATATTGTTAGAATTTAATCATGACATTGTGCACATTAATCCACACATTTTTACAGCTGCCATATAAAAGCAACAAAAATAAAATCTTATTCGAAGTAAGGATATTAATGTTTACTTCCTGTTTTCTTTTTCTGGTAAGTAAACTAAAAAAATATCGCTTGGGATTACAATAAGCTATTTTGTATTTAAAAAAAATTAAAATCAACAATCGTCTTGTCATAGCAATGCCTAAAGTAATAACAATCCCTTTTTTATATTTTAAAAATTTAATGTAAATAAAACACGACAAGTTAAACAATCTGATAGTCTCAAAACTTTAAAATCATATTTTAGTCATTGACTTTTATTTTTGTCGTTCACATTAAAAGTCTATGACATAACTGATTCGATATGATTTGTAAGACTCTAAATGTTGATTCTTCATCATTAAAATAAGTTTCAGATAATTTTATCTGACCCATTTACTATCGGCCAACAACATCTGCGAACTATTTTACATTTCTTTTTTGTTCTACATTCATCATTCAACTTATTGAGCAGCGGTTCTTACTTTATCTAAAGAATTGACACCAAATTTTTCAGTTTTCGTGTCGTTTTTCGTTCGTCAATTATTTTTTTATTTTCTTTTTTTAAATGGATTTTGATCCATGATATAATAATTTCCTCTTTGTTTACTCCTTTGTTTTTCTAACTTAGACAATGATGTGTGTTACCTTGTAAGAAAAGCTTTTAGGGTCGTCGTAACTCAACCAAAGGCGGTCCTTGTAATAATAGGGTGACTGCTCGATTTCATATCTATAGACATTTCCACCTTCTTTCAACAGTTGGCATATCTGGTTTTGGTGGAAGTGGGGTGGGATTTTAGTGAATTGATAAAAGTTATATCAATTACTCTTTTTTGTTGTTAAATTTACACTTTGAACATAATTGTAAGTTTATTGAATAAGTTACATGACACCAGTTCTAGTCAAAATGCCTAATAATGAAATATAAAGTGAAATAAATCACAATCGAGCTATTTTCTTCTTCTACTGATACGATGTTTAACAGAAAAATCCAAACAACAATTTTTTGCAAGTGTCAAGTTAATGCACTTCTGTTTTTTGAGATATTCTTTAGGATAAAGCAAATATTAATTTGTTCTTTCCTTTGTATCGAGACATATTTTTACCTGAATGGATAAAAAGTCTTTTTGTTTGTATGGAATCAATGTAGTTGGATTTGGACAATTTTCATTGGCTACAGCGTTCGTATTTTGGCATCAACAATTATCTTCCACATAAAAACTCCCAACCCCAAACCAACCAGAAAAACCCTTCAAATTTTCGCCGCCAGTAGCTCAGTCAAGACTTCAAGACTTGTAAACTACCATGTCCCTTAGTAACAATTCATTAATCATACCTCAAAATATGCCAACGCTCCCAGTTGCCTAGTATATTTGCCAGCTTTTCCAGGGCTCTCAATCCATGTTCCAACACCATGTCTTGTCGGATGGTCAAGATACACGTGTCTTCCAAAGGCGGGAAGGCCCATAACCAGCTGCATGGCAGGGACACCCAAAGACAGCAAATAATCCACAGAAAAAGTCTTCAAACAAAGACGAGAATTTTTAATTTTAAGAACAGCAATAAATAAAAACACATATTTTTCAGTAAGTGAAAATAACATCTTTTTTAAAAAGGTGTTTCCTAATGTTACTTTGCCACTAATATTATAACAAATACCAAAGTTCTTTGTTTATTATTTGGCCTGCTAAGGCAGTACCTGTAAGTGTATGAAAATGCGATAAAATAGTATTGCACATTTTTGGAGAAATTGCCCTAATTAAGTTAAATTAGTCATCAGAAACAATATAAAAAATTATAAATATAACAGATCTATCGTTTTGTCCAAAAGACGTCGCGAAGTATTCCAACAAATAAAAAGGATATGGAGTATATAGCAAGTTTCTCTCTTTATCAACATTTTACCTTTGTTTTCAAAGGAAGAGCCAACAGACAACAATGAGTTAATGAGTCAAAGGAGGGGCTAACAGGCCAAGCTGAGTTAGTGAGGTCAAGGGAAGGGTCGACAAACCACGCTGATTTAATTAGGTCAAGTTAGGGGTAGACATTCCGCACTTTTTGAAAGTGTAAACATATCACGCTGATTTAAGTAGGTCAAGTTTGGGGTAGACATTCCACACATAGATCTTTACCACGCTGAGCTTTTGATGTCACGAGAATTGTCAACATACAACCATGTGTGAGTGATTTGATTTCAAAATAAAATCTAACTTTCTATGCTATGTGAGTGAGTTCAAAAGAGGGACAACATATCAAGGTGTCTGGGTGATTTTAAAATAAAAGCCAACATACTACATTAAACGAGTGAGGCCTAGGGAAGTTCAAACATACCACGCTGAGCATGTCTAATGCCCTCAACGGACTATTGTGTCCCGCTCTGTCGTCCCAGGCGCCATGATAGTTAAACGACTTGAGATTGATGAAGTCCACTTCTCTGGTAACGTCAACGTGGGTGGTTGTAAATAAACGTTTTTAAAATTTTGAACAAATCCTATGCCTTTTTTTTTGTTGTTGTTGTTTTTTAAAACACGTTTACTCTTAAGAAAATAAGACCTTTCAATTTGTTGAAAAAATACGTTTACATTCCATAATATCATTTTTAATCATGTTTATAAGAACTTTATATTTTTAGATAACAGTTTACATTTGTCTATAAAACAATTCAATTTAGCGATAACACCATTTCATTGGTCGATAACACTTTCATATTTTTAGATAATACGTCTACATTGCTCGAAAACATCTTTATATTTTTTATAACAGCTTTAAATTTGTGGGAAAAAAATTCTCTAGGCTTACCTCGCCATTTCTGCTGGCTCATACGATGCGTCTATGATTCTCTTACTTGGCCCTATGTTCACTGTCAGTATAAGCCTCTCACGTTTTGTGTCAAGTGCCTCGGCTCTGAAGAAAGCTGCCGTTTCCTTTTTGATTGGAAATTGTTTAGGGGCAATGGAAATAATGAATTATTAGCAAATAACAGCCATAAAGTAAGAGTTTTATGTCTTCCTATGCATGGGGTTTATATTTGCTCATTTTACCAAAAAAATCAACACTGAAAAGGCCTAATATTGTTGAGCTTAATTTTCAGAGAATCGGGTATATTTATCTTTAACCATCTTACTATTTGATAATTAAATAGTGAGCCTTTCGCTTGACCAGTATGTCAACCTCGAGACAGTTCGTCATTATGACTGGAATTGAAGTCCCTTATATCGGGGCAAAGACTTTGGCAAATGGACCACTCCAGGAACAAGTGGTACCATAAATTTGCTGACACTACGATTTTTATGAAGGTACACGCTAACATGCCAAGGCCATGCTGACCAGACCAAGAGAGGAGTTTGAGTTGAAAGACACAAGAGCTCATTCACTCAAATGTGAACAGAGCACAGCCCCGTAAACCAATATTTCAAAAGGTTACGCCATCAAGTAACTCTAACTGCCATTAATGCAATCTGGCCTCTGAAAAGTTATATAACTGTTAACTTTACGTCCCTCACTTGACACTACCGGCGAGGTTAGGGAAAAATAGCGTTCAATATGTAGAGAGTTTTGTATGGAACCCGCTCAACAGATGAAAGAGGTTGCCAAGGATTATTTATAAGGCATTAAGACACTAAGTCTCAGGCCAAAAGAAACTGTATAAGGAGAAGTAGACTACGATATGTTACTGCTCCTTTTGGACCAGGAGACTAGACAAAGCAGTTACATAAATGTGTCACATCTGTTAGGGAATGGGTATAACACGTTTTCCAAACTTTTACCAATACAGCTGTAGGCCTTAATTGACCACGCCCTGCACTCTTCATTTTATTTACATAAGAAAGAGGTAACACAGATCACTTCATACCTTCAGTAGGCGCGTAAATCGTTGTTTATTTTCGGTTATTCCAGGTATGTCTGTCGGGTTTTCCCAGTGTATATCGAGCCCGTCAAACGAATGATTCCTCAAAACTTCGATCGAGGACCTGATGAAAAGTGCCCTGTTCTCAGGTGACGACAGCATCTCTAAGATCGGTCCAGCGACCGCCAAAAGAACTTTTAAGCTAGGCTTCTTTAACTTCAGCTGGTTGAGTTTTGAATACCTGTTAGCTCAAACGTGAATAAAATTAGTCAAAACACGGAAAACTTATGTTGTTCAGGTTAATAAATAACAAAAAAACAAAAAAACAATTAAAAGCAAAATCCTCTAAAAATGAGCGTGTCAATTTTAATACAAGATCGCTCCAGCGATGCAACTGTCATTTTTTAAAAAGTTTTTAATGCCTACTAGTCTCACAAATCTAATTGTGTATTTTTCTAGCTTCCCAAAATAAAAGAAAGTGTCGTTTACAGGCCACAGACGTGGCTACAACCCCAAACCAACAGCCAGGGCGCTACCACAAAAACACGTAGAACTTTTCGGCAAATGGAAGAAAGGGCATTGTATCACTGAAGGCCCTGTGCTGGGTGTCGCTGCAGGCCGAAACCCAAACAGTGCCTGGCTAGAAATGACGAAGGGGCAAGGGACGGGACGCAAACAGACGCTCCTCAAGGGGTTGAATATTTCTGCCTGCACCTCTCTATTCTATGGTTCAATCTAAAATGAAAATCGATGTCCTGGAACGGATCTCCTAAACCCGCGCTCGGCGGATGGTGGTACGTGGTTTGGGTAGGCTACCACACCTCTTAGGAGCGTGGTGACGTATGAAAGACCACGCCCGATCGGTCAACCGGCAATTGACAATGATGTAATCGGTGCGAAGGGAAATCCTGAACAAGTCCTTGTAGTTTTTCAATTGAATGTATATGGCATAAGGCAAAGGGCGCACGAACAATCAAAGTACTCCACCAACGTAAGGCACATATGGCACTATTCCAAGAAATGCTTCTCAAAAGTAGAAGGTTTCGCATTACAGATTTTTTCGCTCTACCATTGTAAGTATAACTGGCGATGCCAGGGTCTTGCCACAACAGTCCGAAACAATTTTACGATGGAGCTGCTCGAAGTCAAGTGTTTCGGCAACACTGAAACTCTTACGGGTGAGAGTTTTCAAAGGCGATGTTGGTTTTACGATTAGCAACGTATATAAAATGCCCAGGAACCCAAATACACTTCCAAAAGGGGAAGATGTCACACTAAGTCTAACGATGATAGCAAATGATTTTAATGCATAATCTCTTGACTGGGGCTATACCGAGCGGAACGAGTCGGACAAATAAATTGAGGATGTCTGTAATTATACGAACCTAATCAGAATACAAAACGCAGACAGTGAACCGACACTTCTGCCCACGGGACACAGCATGAAGTCCCACTCAAACTCTTACGCTTATTTCAGCGGACCTAGAGTCCAATTCTTGACAGGATGTACTTAAGGAAGGAGGAATTGACCATCTTCCAATACTGATTTAGTTTGTACTAGGTGTAGGCCAACCTCGATTTAAACGAAGGCACTGGCAGTTCTTTCAGGCCGATTTGCGTAAGTAAGAGGCCGAGAGCGAGACCAAGCTGGTTCTGCTGGATGTTGCATGAGACAACATTGACGACACCAACATGAGGTCAATTGACACAATCATTTGGGTCACGACGCGAACGATCTCAAGGACAGACGGAAAACAGAAATTTGGACCCTACAGGAGCCTAAAATAATTGGTGAAACAAATAGCAAATGCACGGAATAGACTGCCAGGTTGAAAACGCCCGAGGCTTGTAGGGCGTATAACAAACTGACGGCCGAAGTCCAAGCTGCTGTCGACAAGGCAAAGAAGGCTAAATGGGTAAATATGTATGAAAAACTCGACCTTGCAGATGCCAGTAATGTTTGGCTGCTTATATTTGAACTATTAGGCGGAGACAAAACTAAAAAACGTAAACCCTTCATGACATCAAATAGCCAACGAGCAAGTGAAGCGAATCACGTACGAGTCCTCAACAAACTTATTGCCCAGGTGAACAACAAGGCGCCAGATCTGACTTTAGCCAAACGATCAACCGAATGCAAAGGGTGAGCTTCTGGAGACAACGCACTGGCCCTCAACTCGAGGTTTTCTCAGCACTTTTTGCAATGACAGAATAGAAAACTGCGCTTAACAAGTGCAAGGCTGGCAAAGCACCAGGGCCAGATAAAGTTCATAACGAAATGCTCAAGCATCAGTGCAAGTCAGGCCGAATAAAATTATTGAGTTTTATTTTTTATAGAACTTGGACAACAGTCACTCTGCCGAAGCTGTGGAAAAAGGACGTAAATACCAAAATTCCTAAAGAAGGAAAACCAGTCGAACACCCTTTTAGCTACCGGCCCATTTCACACAAGTCTTGTGTGGGGAGGGTGGGTGAATGGTAAGTGAACGCTCTACTTGTAACTCGAAAAAGTCCCAATGCATTCCGAACGCTCGAGGTGGGTTTTGCAGGGGAAGAAACACGCTAGACAAGGTACTCCGTTTCATTCAGATGATTACATATGAACTCCAGGTAAATAACCATACGATTGAAGTGTTCTTCAAAATGAAACAGACATACGATAAGGTTTTGCTTGGTGGGCTATTTTACAAACTACAGCGGTTAGGAGTCACTGGTAATATGTACGGCTGGACCGAACGATTAAAACACGATTAGGCGAAGCGCTATCCGGCGAAGACGAATGGAATACGGACTTCCACGGGGTTCAGCGTTCATTTGAACACTGTTCTTCGCCTACGACCTACAAGGCATTCTCTAGTCACAGAATGCCATGTTTGCGGAGGATTTGGTAATATGGAGTTCAGGAAAGGACGTTCTAACACTTCAGACCCGGCTGCAGAACGATCTGAATCGCATTGATGGAATACGCCAACCGTTGGCGCCTAGTAGTCAATACGTAAAGAAGCACGAGGTGGTGCTTCGGATCTGTGGGAGAAATGGGCTTGGACGCCAACGTAATTAAGAATCAAGCTGGACCAGAACTTCCAGATGCATAACGATGAGCGTGAATTATGTGCAAAAGATATAGAAAAATTGTCCCTGGTGAAAATGTTAGCAAGCATGAATTGGGTGCAGATGGAAAAATACTAAGGTCTCTTTATCTCGGTAGTGTGACAGGCGCAATGGAATACAGCCTCCCGGTTCAGGCATTTGCGAGCCACACGGCTCTATAAGTACTGAATTGAATACAGAATCAAGCTATATGGTTCGTATGTGGTGCGTTACGTACCACACCCACCGCCGCCGTAAAAACTATATTAAACGTATAACCCCTGGCAATAAGGCAGGAAAAAGCAATTGTGACCACGGTTGGGCAATACGAACCATGCTACCAATCACAAGACCGCTGGATAAAGAGGACACGACTGAAACGACCATCCAGCATGAATGCGATCCACGAACTGGAAAATTCTGTCCGCATACCAAAACACAGGTAACGCATGCAACTCGTCCCAGGTCGAGAACGCATGAAAGCTTTGACCTGCCTGAACTACGTCTGACACTGGCTAATACTGCGGTGGCAAAGACCAATCCCATCGAGCTTCAGCGAGACCACACTCAGATCTATTGCCACGGAGTGGTAAAAGGAATTACAGACGGCTCACGTTTCAGAGACAGAAGAAGTTGGTATGGCGCACTAATTCAATATCCCAAACCTGGACCCAACAATATGGAACTGTCGGGGCCTTTTTGAGCCCAAAACAGTAGTCACAATGCCTAACTGGAGGAATCAGTGGTTGAAGGAAGTGCGCCGACATCTTGCAAAGCGAATGGTTTTCCCGACCGTGGTGGTCTTCACCGACACCCGGGTTTTCCCTAGAGACTGTCACGGTTAGATGTTATGGTGTGAGAATGACTGAGCGAAAATGTAGGGTGAATGATAAACAAAGCGTGAACACCCGTGGACTTGAATACTCGCTCACCGAGTGTTCACAGGGGAGTGTGTAGGGATGTCAGGTGAGAGTGTTAATGAGGGGACAGTGTGTATTAAGCAGGCAGAGGGACGAGTGTTGAGGGTGGACCAGAATAGTCCTGTTTTTATCGATATGTCGAGAGAGAGACAAACACAGTGAATATATTTTATGATAGCTGCTACACTATATTGCTATGGATATATATATGTCTTTATATGCTGTAAATAAACATCATTTTCTCTGTTGAGTCAAGTCTCGTGACTACTTTTACAACTATACTGTACGCCTGATGTTATATCTGTGGTCAAAAAGGGTGGACCTAAAAATCCCCCTAGACAGCGAGACCGTCACAGTGGGGGCCCCGTCAAACTTGTTGAGCTGTTTGTAGCCACATCTTCGTGGCTTGAGACCACTGCCAGTCAGACTACGAGAACCAGACAACCAGAACCAGACTACGAGAACCAGACAACGAGAACCAGACAAC
>MUZC01004656.1:211591-257889 GCA_002072015.1 Radix auricularia | reverse complement strand
TATTGCTATGGATATATATATGTCTATATATGCTGTAAATAAACGTCATTTTCTCTGTTGAATCAAGTATCGTGACTACTTTTACAACTATACTGTACGCCTGATGTTATATCTGTGGTCAAAAAGGGTGGACCTAAAAATCCCCCTAGATAGCGAGACCGTCACAGAGACCGTGGGTCAATCTTCTCTGGAGTTCAAAACGGCTAGTGTTATTTTGGAGATAGTAGGTGATCCTGACACGTGGTTGCAGAGTAGTCATACAGTTTATCACTAGGCAATGTTGCGAAGCACACTGAGACAGGGTCGATACGCTAGTGAATGAAGGCGTACACCAGCCCCAAACCAAGAAGCCTATGATCAAGCTGGGTATCAGATCATGGCTAAAAGAAAATTTCCGAGAGAAGGTGTTTTAGGCCTGGGCAACAGGGAGTACGGCAAGGAATTTTTACCAGAGAATGCCACACCGACAAAGAGCAACCCCTGGTGGAAGGTTGAATCAGACACTCTTAACATGGATGAGGACTGATCAATGTCCAAAACAAAGTTACTTGTAAAAGTTTTACACCAGAATGGAACTGTTCTGTCGCGTGTGTGGCTACCAGGAGGAGACGGTGGCCAAAGCACTAGAAATTTACCTCGAGTAAGGTGGGGAATTACACGTAAAGATTGCACTACCTGTGGAGGATTACCTCTATGATGATGTCTGTTTGATGAGGCTCTCCAAAGATAAATTCAACCTAAAGGCTCGACCCCAAAAGAGAATGAATATTCACAAGCTACATAATTTATACTTGTTGATCTTACAGGTTACTACATTTCTCACTGTGTATATTACATGCCATGACATTTCAATTTTGTATCTGCCAAGCCAATACATTTCAAATTATGTATGCTACATGGCAATTAATCTATAATTATGATTATAACATGCCACACGAACTACAATTGTGTACCTTATAAGTGACACAAACTCTAACCATGTATCTTAAATTCCACACAAACTCTGACTATATATCCCCACACGCCACTTACCCACCTTGTCAGGTCATAGTTCCATTCTTCAGTTGACAATATATTATCTTTAACCTTTGCAAAACCGTACATGACATGGGTGCAGAGGTCGGTATCGACGTAATCGGGGAAGAATGTCATCGGCTCCATACGGTGCTGCGTCCAGCTGGCTATGTAGCACACGATTCGTGGACACACCCCTGAATAGAATCACGTAATGATAATTATAGCCCCTATCGCTTGTGCAGCATTCTACAAGATTGTTAGAAAGAACTTTAATAGGATAAAAATGAACGAAAATCTATCAAACTTCACAGATTTACGAGCTATTCAAAAGGACAGTATGTATATAAATTTTAAGGTATAAACATTATATATTCAGTTCTACTTTCAAACATTTACCAGCTTCACGCAGCATTACCCTTAACTTATTAACATTACCAAACATTAATAAACATTACCTATCCACTCACTCATGGGTACCGCAACAACAAACACAGACAGCCCAGTTAAAGTCAGGATATATTTCATGGTCAATACGTTTCTTCACACAAACAGTTTCGGCCCTGGACTTAAATATAGCTATAACCATCGGGCAGATCAATGGTTCACAAAGTTTGATTATAGCTCTTCACATTTTTATTGCATGGGTTGAGATGATGTGATTAGTTCCCAGGTAAAAATTACGTGCAACATTAATCAACATTTTATAAGCTATATGTAACATACTTTGTATGACATAGCAATAACATGTTAAATATTTATGTGTGTCATGCACTTAATTCTCTTACTAACACACCTACGAATCAACAGGACATATGTAACAACATCTGAACAAGAGAAAACACTAATACAATACAATTACATTTTCATTTCATTATTTTTTTTTCTTACATTACATCGGCTTTTGTGGGAATAATTTAAGTTTGTTATAATTAATTCTCCTTCATCACATTCCAGTGATTATGAGATAAAATAGTTATTTTTTATAACTTTTTAGGGACATCGATTCCCACTCTCTATCACGGTACCACTCCTTTTCACAGTTGAATTAAACCCATTCCCCCTCATTGTCACAGACCAACGGAACCCATGCCCAATTCCTAATCCCAGTACAACGACTCACATTCCTACTCCTTGCCACAGTAAAACGCAACGCATTTGCACTCTTTGTCACTGCTCAGAAAATAATGCAGAAAATCCAGCCTTTAAACAAAATGAACCCAAATTGTGTCTTTCAAAATACTAAAAGAAATAACAGAAAATTTATTATCATCTTGTATTTACATTTGCTAATAAAGAATTTATTTACTAAATATTACTACCTGGAGACTCATTTTTGGTATAAGTAACATAACATTTGTTTGTTTAAAACTTGTTATAAAAAGATGAATGACATCAGAAATTAGAAATTAAGCATTCTCATGACCCTATCTGTTGCCACATGTTTAGTAGACTGAATCCCTGTAAAACCAAAGAAACACGTGCATAACTCTATTACACACTGGCTGGTAGACCTGTCAATTTCAGATAGTATATCAGCTGGTCAGTTTGACAACCACAGGTATATAAGTGGTGCTGTCTTTCAGTTTGTTAAGCCAGTCAAGCTCAAGGGGCATCAATGTTTTATGACGTTTTAAATTAACAGTAATTTAAGAGGTTCAGATACGTTTGGTCAAGAATAGGAATGGGTGTAGGGTAATCTAATATAATGCTATTAATAATCAAAATCAAATTGAATTTTGGCCATTTCTATTGCAAGCTGTTCTAAGTGAAAATTAATTTGTTGATAAATTGCTTTTTTAAACGCAAGGCTAATGTCAACCACGAGGAAACAGATCAATGGACATCACTTTTAATTGCATACATGCCATAAAGATAGCTGTTCTGTATCACATTAGTGAGTATCTCATAATTCTAAGTCATAATGGAAAACGAGTTTTTATAAAAATTACACACAAAGACACACTATAATGTATACATAATAGGTGTGTAAACATCCTAGGAAGAAGGTCACCAGACAAGTACATGACGTAATGTGCAATTCGTGTAAAAATTTGCCGTGTAATAGTAAAAAAATCATGTTAAGCCTGGTCCCTTTTGGAACTCAGGACGTGTTAGCGCATTTTCGTATTATGTATCAGTACTTATGTTAGATATCAGCATTATGTAGTTATCAGTAATTGTGTTTAGATTTTAGACATATTTTTATGAATTTTCTTGTGTAATGAATATACCTGACATTTTTAAATTTAAAAGTCATTTCTTTACATTTTAAATTTTTTTATTTTCTCTTTAATCTAACTACAAGTCACCACAAATGATGACGTAAAAGTCTCTAAACATTTACACATATTCTAATGACGTCAACTAAAAAAAACAACTAGTTCTTTTGCACGCCTTCGCACCACTCTTGAATGCTTGAAAAATGCTCTATTCGACTTCCGGCAATGGCGGCCGTTCCCTGTGCCAGTGTTAACTCTCGATTCGCAAAGTTTTTTGGTAGTTTTAACGGGGTTTTTTAACGGATCGAGTAACTGAGTGTTGATGCACCAATGGCAGGTCAGGACATACAAAAAACATATATACATCATGGGTCTAGGACTTATGGATCCTGTGATCAGGGTGATGACAGACGGACAAAACGGGTGCAATAGCGATTTCGACATCTCGAAAATGCGCTAAAAAAACAATTGATACATTTAAGAGCATCGCCTTCATTGAGTTCAATGTTATACTGATTCATATAGTTTCGTTTCTTTTAAACAATTTTGACTTGTTTTAATCTGTGTTAAGTCATAAAAAGCAACGACATTAAAATTGTATCTTCCAATTAAATTATTGTGTTTATTTTTAAAATTAAGGTGTGTAATATATCCAGGAATATTATTTCTTTAATTAGTTTCAGTTAGTTATGATATTTAACACTTGTTCCCAATAGTGTGGCATATTCCAGGTCCTTTTTTTTATATTACGAAAAATTGTACAAGAAAATGGAGCTCTTTAATCGCAGTACAAGAAAATCCAAATATTAAATTACTTTTAAAAAATGAAGATCTATCCTAGAGGAATGAATATTTCTTCTTTAAAAACTTTAAACTCCGTATGTGCTATCCATTTTTCTGATAGTATACTGACAAAAAAAGAGGGTTAAGTAGTATAAAAACTTGACACTGATGATGTGGGTGCAGTTGAATCTTCACATTTGATGGCCGATGTTGCTGTATAAATAACTGGTTCCAATCAATTTCAAACATAAGCTTATTGAATGCTCTGTTTAGCACATTTTTGGGGGAGGGGTGGATAATTCTAGTTGGTCAATAATCTACTGAAAATTGATTCACTTTTAAAAATCAATTTAATTAAAGCAATGAAAAGCCAAGATTTAAAAAAAATAGAAATAAAGAGCTATATTAAAACACGTGAACGTTTCTAACGACAAAACTTCATTCTCTATAATAAATCTAGTTTGGTATCACAAATGCTACGCATCTGGAAGACACAAGCGCTAAAGTGGTGTAAAAACATGTCACAAATGCGATGGTAGATATAATTGATTCAAGTTTTGTTTCAACGTAAGTAGACTACTTTGGGGGAATACCTTTGGGGTGCTTCAATGAGGTATTCTTCCTATTTAAAGCTTTTTTACCGTAATTTGAAGACGTTTGTTTTGATAACTTAGATACACGAAAGGTTGTGTCATGAGAAGAAAAGAATGGAACATTTTATATTTTATTAAAGATATGAAAGTTTTTCTGTTTCTTTCAAACATAAAAATTGTTTGAGTCCTTGTAAATACTTCTAATTTCTTTAAAGCTTTTAAAATGTTTGTTGTTATTTTTTTTAAATATATTTTTTTTTTATTTTTTTTATTTTTTTTTTTTAGAAGGTGTGGCAAATTTGGTTTCACCCCGGGTGGTATTAACCCACGTTACGCCGCTGCAACGACATTTTATTGTTTACCAAAAAGGATATGGAAAAAGAACCGTGTTTTTAAAGTAATAAGACGTGTTTAGTTAGTATTTTTTACGCAAATTGTTTTGCTTAGGGTAAAATTTAGATCTACAACTTTACTCTATGAATTTTCAATGTTTGAGTTTGTGTAGTTTCCAATGATGGATCATATATTTAAAACACGCCTATAGTTACATTGGCATTTTTCCCCGCACATAGTATGCCTGATTACAATCACAACAGAATACGCAAACTCACACTCAGAGATATATACAACATAAATTCCTTTAGATCTTAGAGTTTTATTATTTTTTTTTTCTTTTACTTCATGAAATATGTTTGCTTTTTTCTTTACATAAGGTCTGTACAACCATGCATTAAGCTCATCTGGACAAGACAAAATTTAAAACACGAATAAAATATGTTATGTATAGTTCTTCTCAATATTCAGTTGAGATCCTTAGTCTCAATCAAGTGCCTATCTCTACTTAAGTCTTTTGCTATCATGGCTATGAGGGTTTCACGCATTACACAGTGGCCTTTATTAAGTACCAATTTCGAGCTGGGTGACTCAGGGACGCCCGAGGCCTCGGAAATAGATCCTTGCCTTCACATGGAATGGAACCCGTGACCATCGGTACTCTAGTCGAGAGCGATGCCACTCGACCGCCGTTTATATGTATATATTTATTTTTAAAATTAAAAAATATGTTTTACACTTTGTACAATAAAAAAACCCACATTCAGAGTTCAAATTAGAAGTCCTTCCCATTCTTTGAATCTGAAGGAAAAAAGAGATATGATTCTTTAATGATAAATTGACACTAATTATACTCGCAATCTAGCTTTGTATGTATTGTAATTTGTTTTACTGTTTTGGAATTTATTGAATCACAAATTGATCGCCGTCATTCATCGTAGCCTGGCTCTAAACGTGATTAGTTAACAATGAGTATAAAGGTCAATAATTATTTGTGGAGTACGTTTTATAGAGTGGGACTACCATAAAGATTTTAAATTGCATAACATGAAAAATATATGGTGATAATGCATAAAAAGAAAATACTTTTTAAAAAATATTAATAAATATTATATGATTTTTTCATCAGAAAAATTATTTACAGAAGTTTTTAAATCTCTTCTACAAACAGTTATTTATAATTTAAAAAGACTTGACATAATGTTATTATTTACATCAGAACACTGCATGCTACACACCTATTTATATTTGTGAAAATAAATCCTTTTGAAATAATAGGGTTATGATTTTATTTAAAATAAAAATTAAATTAAAAACGCGAGCAAAGAAAATACATGTAATCAAAAAGGTACATGAAATATTCTATGATATATGCGTATCAATTAACAACACAAATCTTTTACACTTTTTATTGAGAACCATGTAACATTCGATATTTATAGGCAAACAAATTATCTGAAGCCATGCCACGAATTAGTCAATTTTAATACTTTAATTATCTCAGTGTTACTAATTTAATAAAAAAGTACAAGGGTTTAGATCGATCGCATCATGTTTTGCTCTTTTGGAAATGGCATCTGAAAACTTAACAATGTGCCAAGATGCAACATTCAATTTTAGAGCATTTAAAAAAAACCCTGAAAATTTGAATCTAGATTCATAGAAGTAAAATCAAAATAAGTAGATACTATTATTATGTAATAGAAGACCCTTTGGTTTTTAAAACGATCTCACGACAAATAAATAAACTTAAAGAAACCAATTAAGGTATGTTTGAAACAATTCTGCCAGAAACCTTGTGGGCCAAAAGAGGTTTCCTTTAGGTTTCAGTTACAGGTTTCATCTCGCCTAAATGTGCATCGAATCAGTCCGTGTGTTTGTGGAATTTGTGTACCACAGGGGCCCACGCGTACCCACTATTCAGGAGTTCCAACATTTCTAGCGGCGGCCCTGCACGAACCCACGCAAACACACACTTCCGCACGAACATAAACAAAGACTTGCACAATACCGCATACTATGGGCATTGACTATTATAATACATTGTAATGTCTTAGATTAGATACAAACATTATGACACTATGACAGAAGCACTAACTTTAAAACTAACACAAACTTTTTAACCAAATCAAATGGTTAGTTTGTACAGTAGTGAATGTGCTTCATGTTATATCGTCATCAGTCTTGACATTATAGCACGATGTTGAAGACATCACTTATTTTAAATTATGTATGTAATACACAAATATAGGCTGGTGTACCGATGGTAACGGTTTCGCATCCGTGTCAAGGCAAAGACTTCTTCCGGGGATCCCGGCTGTCACTGAGTCCACCCAGCTCGAATGGGTACCTAACACTAGTTAGGGAAATAAAGGCGGCTGGGTAGTGCGTTGAACTCGCATAGCTGTCGCCAGTGAACGATGCATCACTTGCAAACAGATCGACATGGTTTGTTGATGCAATTATCTTCTCTAAAAGAGTGTATGTATATATATTACATATTCATGTAGACCTAGTGTTCGGTATTTCAAAAATAAAAATATGTTAATCTGATTTTTGTTTTAAGTCGATGGATATGGGTGAGAAAAAGTTGATATGGTAAGCTAAATAATTGCAAAAGTTAAAGTGTTTAAAAAAACAACAGCATAAAATCAAAAAAAATCATGTTAAGCCTGGTCCCATTTTGGACTCAGGACGTGTTAGCGCATTTTCGTATTATATATCAGTACTTGTCTTACATATCAGCTTTATGTAGTTATCAGTTATTATGTAGTGTATAGATTTTAAACATATTTTTATGAATTTTCTTGTGTAATGAATATACCTGACACAAAAATTATTTAAAATTCATTTCTTTACATTTTTTTATTATTTTCTCTTTAATCTAACTACAAGTGGTTTGTGGTCACTGAAATAGGACTCATAAATGAAACATTCTAAATTGTAATCAGCTAATCGCCCAAATACTCCATCAATTGTTTTTTGATATATCGTGGTTGCAAATCTTGCTGAAAGTAAGTGAATGTTGAAGCTTGTTTCGAAAAAGTTTTCAATTTCTGCCCCTTGGCCGCTAAGATCTCGATTGAAGTCACCACAAACGATGACGTAAAACTCTCTAAACTTTTACACATATTCTAATGACGTTAACAAAAAAAAAAACTAATTCTTTTGCACGCTTTCGCACCACTAACCAATAACTTTAACTCTTCAATGCTTGAAAAACGATATATTCGACTTCCGGCAATGGCGTTCGTTGCCTGCGCCAGTGTTATCTCTCGATTAGCAATGTTTTTTGGTAGTTTTAACGGGGTTTTTTACGGATCGAGTATTTGAGTGTTGATGCACAAATGTCAGATCAGGACATACAAAAAACATATTTACATCATGGGTCTAGGACTTATGGATGCTGTGATCAAGGGTGATGACAAACGGACAAAACGGGTGCAATAGCGCATTCGACTTCTCGAAAATGCGCTAAAAATAGCTCAGAACTTGTAGCCTATAGAAAACTATCGCATTATTTGTACATTTTGTGTACTATTATATTGTTATATTACTGAATTTATCGTACATCGCATTTAAATGAAAGACACATTGATTAAATGCACCTTTTTTCTTCTTTTTTTCCCAAAGCATTTTTGAAGTCAATATATAATGAACTTAATATTTGGCGACAATCAGATGATTTCTCATTTGTAAAATATCTTATCTTTTCTTATATGTTAAAGACGCTCCTTCTGTACATAAGATTATTGCGTCCTACATATTTCTATGGTTTGTGTTTAGTCCTGAAATCTTACTTAAATTTTAAATGATGATAAATGTTAGCTTTCCTGGTTTCCTCGGGTATCCATTCCACGCCCGAATACCGGACGGAAAGAAAGAAAACGTGTATGTGTTTGTTCTTGCATATGAAATAAGAAAGGTGTTTTTATCTGTATGTCTATCTGAGGATTGTATTAATATATCTTTATGTTGTGTTTCTAGATTGGAATTAATTACCTTATGTATATTTACTACGTTACTCTTGGTTTTTCTAACCTCTAGTGTTTCAAGGTTTAATGATTTAACTAATGGTTTTATTATTGTGAGTTTTGAATATTATCCAGTAATGAATCTGGCTGCTCTTTTTTGAATGTGTTCTAACTTATCATTATTTTCTTTGGTGGATGCATATTCTAGTATATGTTTCACCAGGGTGAGAAAGCGTTTTAGTTTTATATCTTTGTTACACTTGTAAAAGTTTCGTTTTATAAAGCCTTAGGTTTGGTTTGATTTTTTAAATAACTGAATTGACATGGGGATTCCAAGATAGTTTCTCATTTATTATGACTCCTAAGTATTTTGCATCTTTAGCTTGGGTTAGTTCTTATTCATGAATGAAGTATTTTGTATTTATTTGTTTTTTTTTCTTTGTTACTCTTAGCAGTAGAAATTTTCCTGGGTGGAAGGACGTACTCCAGTTATTTTCCCATTTTATTAATTCATATAAGTCTTTTTGTAAAATGTTGCTATCTTGTTCTGACTTGATTGTTCTATAGATTATACAATCATCAGCAAATAACCTAACTTTAGTTCCTGTTGAGATATTGTTGGGTAAGTCATTTATATACATTAAAGTTAGTATGGAACCTAGGACAGATCCTTGTTGAACTCCTGAGTTAACCTTTATTTGTGTAGATTTAGACTCATTCATATTACAGTTTTCTCCCTACCCAATAGAAAAATTTGTATCCAGTGATGTAAGGGACCTGAGATTCCAAAGTATTTAAGTTTTTTTAAAGTAAACTAAGGTGGTGAACTTTGTCAAATGCTTTTGAGAAGTCTAGTTATTATGTTTTAATAATTTTCAATATTTTTTTTTTTGTCACAAAAGCTCAGTTGTAAATTTAACTATAAAAATGCAGCTATTTTTATATTTTTACTGTGCTTTCGTAATTATAATTGTTTTGGAAAAAGCACACGCAATTACTTGTTACCTAATTTAGACGTTAATCTTCTAACTCCATTGCATAACTTTTAGAACTGCAAAAATTAATTCAAAATTATTCGATAAATCGATAAAAATTTTAGAGATTAACATTATTTTATTCGATATGATAACAATTAAAATTTAGAAAAAATATGTTTAAAAAATGTTGCGATATATTGAAAAAGAATGACATATTCATAATATATTATTTTTTTACGTACAAACTTCTTCAATAAAAATATTGTTTAAAGTTTAAACTTTAGAATACACTTTTTTATAAGGAACAAGTTATTAACAAAAATTACACATTCTTTTTACTTTATTAACAATAACAAATGTAAAATTCATTGACATTATATCGAACTACTTATATTTAAAAATATCTCCTAGCAATACTATTTTTAAAAAAATCAAATACTGAACTCATGGGCATTTGAAAACAATGCACAAAAGGGCAAGAAATGTGAAGGAAAACAGCACAGTGAGAAAAAGTCATTATTAGGTTTTAGAAATAAATTCATAACTCTTGAACCACTTGGGATACAAAGATAATCATTATGTTTTTTTTAATCCTTCAGCAATTTCAACATAGCTGTGTCAATTTTGTAATTTTAAACTTATTTGGAAATTTTCATCCAAGTGCCTGAAATAAAATGCGTTCTTCATCTTATTTTTATTGCTAACTACGTTGTAAAAATGTATGCTCTTGCTTAGTAGAATTGTATATATAAATTTCAATTTATACTAAAACTTGTTAGGCGTTAAGAACAAATCATGATTTTTAAAAAAAAAAATATTAATAAAAAAAATAATAACTGTAATTGTAGCAAGTTTTCAAATATACGTTTTTTACAACTCATTGGACCTTTCTGTAACATGCCTTAAAAGATCAATTTAGAAATGTGAATTAGCAATATTTTCCATTTTTAATATTGAAATACTTTATTCATTGTATGCATACATTTGATTTCATTTTTATTTTTTTTTTTTTTTTTTTTTTTTTTTTTTTTTTGCTTTTAGAGAACAAAATTTAGCTCAGATATATAATTTGTTATGTTATGAAATTATCTTTAAGAAGGGGAAATAATTCAATAAAACAAAATAAAATTGTATGTTTTTGTTACTTCCTTTGCAAGTGTTAGGTTAATGATGTCATACAGATTGATTCTTATCTGCAATAAGAATTATCGATTAATAAATCGGTAATTTTTCAAATGTTAACGATTAAATTAAAAAATAATCGATAACGCCCTAATAATTGCTTATGTATTTAATTTATTTTAAACAACCTTATTTTATACAGGATAAGTTTATAAACAGACAGTCAACATTTTCTTGCTTCTTATTTTACATTTCTCATTCGCTCTTTTTGCCAAACGATTTCTTATTAGTTAATAGTGTCACGACCATTCAAGATGCTCTCTCTCTTTTTCTCTCTCTCTCTCTCTCTCTGTTCCTCTCTCTCTCTCTCTCTCTCTCTCTCTACATATATATACACCAGAGCAAGCAGAAAAATATAGCACTGACTTATTCCTCTGTCTTGAAAACAAAACAGTGCAGACGGCTAGAATAAGGTAAAATGAGTTATAGTAAACTTAAAAGTGGTTATTTGAGGTGAACTCATAAAAAATTCGTCACACCTTTTTGTTTATTTATGGTATTCAATTTATTCAATTTACGCTGATTGAGCCTAAACCAGGCTGAACTAACCACACAATGTCTCTTAGGCTATTAAATAAAAATAATATAGAAAAAGAGTGCGATAAACCAATGGAATACAATACAAAATACACCCCAAAAAAATAATTGTGTAAAGTAAACAGTAATCATAATCTTTGTTGTTGTTTTTTTTTTAACTTATACAACAGTAAATTTTTCGGCTACTAATTCCTTTATCAGTAACATTATCATAGAGTGATTACCTAAGTATGAAAATTATACTTATTTTTGGCATAGTATATAAAAGATAAAAAAACGAAGAAAAAAACATTTAAAAAAACAAAACAACACAATAACAAGATTTAAGAAGAAAAGATACGACGTTTAAAAAATTTTACTGTGAAAAACCACAAAGGAAAAAAAAAAACTTTACAGCTAGCTAAAATTGTGTGAATTCACAAGTTACTTTGTATGATATACACAGCTTCGTTCAATAACTTGGCAATTTGGTGCATAGTTTAGGAGAAAGTTTTTAGTATATAGTTTCTATATAAATTTATCGATTAAACGTTAAACATTTAAACAATTACAAATTTCTTTAAATATTAATTGACTTAAGACTTACAAATTATTGGAAGTCAAAAAGTAACCAAAAAAAAAAAAAAAACCTTATAAAACAGCGGCCGATAAATAGTAAATTTTCTGACGATATACACAAACATTTTGGTTTGAAACTATTGACTGACAGCAATGCATAAAATATTGATACATTATGACTATCATTGAGTTAATATTTCACATACATATCAAAAAATATTTTAAAAACATTTTAAGATAATGGCAGTAATGGCGTCAGAGACAGAAAATCACTACTGATCTTGTAATGAAATATTGTGGTACAAAATGGAGATGAAAGTTCGTGAATCAATTAAGCCTCTACAACGGTGTAAACTTAATGAACACCGATATCCGTTTCTGTTATTTTATGCCCAAAAAGTTTTTTTTTTTTCATACCATTTACCTGAATTCTACGTGAATGATTTTTTAAGCTTGGCTGGTTTTATTATCAATTAGACCCGCTCAACACTTCAATCAAATCATGTAGACGAACGTGTCTTTTTACGCCACCGTTTTAAAGATGATATATAAAGGAGAATATACTTGAGGCTGTAGTTGTAGAAATGCTCAGGTAGACTTTATATGTTTCTTTAAAAAACATTATCAAAACGTACATTATATGAAGTTACGGCAAATAGGTCAACATTTCTGTTTAGAGTTGAACAATTTACTTCCGCTTTCATTTGACACAATGATTCAAGCTTACCGTGGTGATCGTAGGCTGTAGCTAATATAAAAGAGGTTAGACCATTGTTGTTGTTCTCGATGAGTAGAGCACAATGAAGAAGCAAAGTTTCCACAATTACTACATATCCAGCTGATGAGGCCTGCGTGAAAGCATTATCTCCTTTGACATTACTGAGGTTAACCAGAGCATTGCATTAAAATAGTGTGTTTGTAATTTGAAACAAGTCATATTTATTATTTTAATGACTATTTTTAGCTCGTCTACTGATTATATTTTAATAAGGTCCTGAGAGTATTCCCAAATCTCTATCAAAAGGGATCCCCAGCCATGTTTTTCTTCAATATCAACTGGTTCTCGATTGTAAGATTTGAACGTAGTTGAACTGGTTTTGTTGGCATGCTATCATAAAATACGACCACCCGTCCGTCTTAAATTTGTTGACGTCACAGTGCGAGGCTATTCAGCGTTCATTGATTTGTGTCCGACCCATGTAGTATGCCAAATGCAAAGCTGACTATTTACCTTAATTTTATGCACCAACTTACGAACCGTATTTGATCAATTTTAAAACAGTATTAAAGTAACCTAACTGTGTCCCGAGTTTTAATAGTATGGAAGGAGCTGAATTTTATCAGTGTTTCAAATTTGTAACGCATGACACGGATGATATTTTAAGAAGAGCTTCATCTTTCTTAATGTTTAATGCAATTGAAGAAACGTTACTGCTATTTCACTGTTTCTGCAAATTCGGTTGGACGACTCTATGTTAGCTCCCTAATGAAGTCAGTATTGCACTGCAGAAATGTTTTAAAAATTCGTGTGCGTAAAAAAATAATTCTATAATCACGCATATAATTAATAACTTATGCTTATCGTTATTGGATATATTTTTTAGGTTTGAAAATAAAATTCAAATCATGCTCTATTTTTTTTACATGCTAAACTAATTTAATATCGTTTCAGCATATATTTATTTTTCTCTTAAGTGTCAAAACATTGTAATTTCATGGAGCATGACAACGTATAAAATTTCCTATCGGCCAAGCTCTCACATAATCACACGTGTACACAATTAAAATAATTTATCTACGTGTATTAAGTTCATTTTTTCGTGTCGATTCAATTATTTGTGTCAAGATTTATGTTTTCTAGTATGTCGTTTTGTATCAGCACGTCTGAATGTAGTCATTAGCCATAAAACATAACTAATAGTTTTTTAAGTGAATTTTTGAAGGTAGAAACCTTCAAAAAATCACTTAAAAACTATTAGTAATGTTTTATGGCGAATGACTACTAGCATGTTTGTGTAATGTAAACTATTTCCTTTGTTCCTCCAAGTTGAAAATAGGTCTGTCATAACATTGTGTAGCGCAGTGTTCAGTTTCCAGGATACATAGGGTTGATGTAAAACTATTGGCCCGTGAAAAAAAGAGAGTTAAATGTATCCTTGGGTATTTCCAAAACCTAAACTCCTATTATAATTCAGGAACAAAATGTATTTGTAAAAGAATTGATAGCTACATACATTATTGAAATGAGATTTATTATGTGTTCTAATGCATTTTGTTACAGTTTCTAAAATATTTCGTAACATTCTTATTACAGTACAATATTATCATTGAGGATGAGGCTTTTTTCAAAAAGATTTAAAAAAAAAAACTTTTTACGGAACCTTTTTTTTAATTATTATTTTTTAATTAAACAAAAACAACATTAATATGTCCTACACTTATCTGTGGTTTTGAATTTTTATTTAATTTTTTAAAAAAAAATTGATTTCTCATTTCTATTTTCCAAGCAACCTATTCCACGCCAGATTACCAAATGAGACGTTAAATGATATGCGTATATTCATTCATTTATGTGAAAAATGTGTTTTTATCCAATTAATGTTGCATTAATTTATTTTAATGTTTTGTTTCATAGTTACAATTTCTTGTCTCTTTATAATTACAACTTAACAATTTGCTATACTTTCAGCTGCTCTAGAGTTTCTACTTCAAGTGATTTTGACTTAGTGAGTATTTGCTTAAATACAGTTTAAATAAAAGCCTGGCATTATAATATAGACTTCTGTTAATACAATGACTATTTTAGAGGAAAAGTGTAAATTATATATTTTCAGCTGCTCAATGCATACGCCTAACTCAGAGTCTCCAAATGTTTCCATTTTATGCAGCGGCTAATCGTATGTGCCGCCCGGTTGCAACCAATACCAATGATAGAGTCCAAGTGAAAAATAGACTCATAAAACGATTTGGTACGTTGGCCCCATAGGGTATTAACCTATTTCACAGTTTTGCCTCACTGCAAAATCGTTTTCCCATTGTGGTTTTCACTGCTACTATGGATAATTCAACTTCCTCCTTTTTCTTATATTCTGTGTTCTTGTTTTTTATTGTTTTTCTTTCCTTTTATTTTTTATCAGATAGGCTCTAATATGTTTTAAGATATATGTAATGTGAGTAATTATTCATGTTATTTTACTTTGTACTGATGAAGGCATGAGCCGAAACGTTTATGATTATTTGTATTAGTTGATAATAAAGCTTAAATGTATTGTTTTCTTACACAAATAGTTTATGTAATTTTTTTTTTAATGTCTTTGATGGACAATGTTATTTGAATACTCTGATTTAAAGGCAACAGATCAAATTTCTGCAGATCGCCTGGTGTACGAAAATGTTACAGGTTTTCTATATTCTATATACCTGCCAAAATGTCACATGCATTTCTAAAGTATTCTGCACTTATGAATATTATAACTTTCTTCTCAACTGTTTTTCTAAATAACATGGATAAATATTTTAAATAACAAAAATTTGCTGTCTGGTACTTTGACTTTAGAATTGAATTTAAAGGATGGGGTCCCCAAATAAAACTTTAATTATTTTTTTTAAACTGCATTCTAAAATTATCCATTTAATTTCTATGTGAACCTCTTCTGCTTAGAATTTTTCTAGCATTATACACTTATTAAATATTGTGTGCATACATTCGAAAATAAAAAGGATTTATTGTAACTAACAAAGTTTCTGCTTGTATTAGTCTGATGAGCTTTTTCTTTCTGATCTGTCAGTTTTTCTTTAGCTTTCAAAAAGATCTCTAATGGCTCTAAAGTATATTTACTATTTTGTATTCTGAAGCCTTGCTTGTAATGTTAGCAGACATTCCAAACGATTATGGGCATTATTATTACATTTAATGAACTTTTGTATCAAGACTTAAAAGTGAGAGTTGATGTTAATGCGTCTTTTAAAAATGTATGTGAACTTTCCAGACATAAAGAAAAAGTATCAACAAATAATGATCCATTGCATCCATTAATTTTATATTGTCATTTATTAAAAATCATTTCAGAAATGTAAGAAGATTCAGTTTTACTTCAATTAAATATTTTAAAGATTCTACGATGTATAATTTTATTCTTTTCAATCGATCATTACATATCCCATAACTGGACTTGTTTGATGATTATGTGAAATAGCTTTGTGGGTAAATACTAATGCATCCATTGTAGCTTGTATTTTTTTTTAAAAACAGTTCATCAATTTTATGACCTCTAAATTCCTGTCAGCTATTTATATGTTTTATGTCATGAATCTGAACATAAAAATGTTATATAATTTTTAGGCCTGCGAAAAATACCGATTAATTTCTCGATTAATCGGTAATTTTCTTTATCGATTAAAATTATTGTAATCGATAAAATAACTATTAAAATAAAAGAATTTTTTTTCTCAATTTATTTTATAAATAATCATTTTGTAATAATTAATAATATTATGTTTTTTTAAAATTACAAATGACTTCATTTAAAAGGTAGTTTTCGAAAGTGTAAACCTTAAAATAATCTGTTTTATAAGGACATTAACATAAAGAAAAAAACATTGCATTTAATTAATTAACGATAACAAAATTAAAATTCATTGACATTATATGGAACCACTTATATTTAAATATATTTCCTAACAATATTACATTTTGTAATTTGAATCAAATCAGATACCTCAGTTATAGGGTTTTTTAAAATTGCCATAAAGAAACAAAACAACGTAGTGAATAAAAGGGATCATGAGGTCTTAGAGAAAAAAAAACATAACTTGGGATAAATATTTAACTTTATGTTTTTGTTAATCATCAAGCGAATTCTATACAGCTAAACTATTTCTATATTTTTTTAAAAATTTCATTTGAAATTAAAAAAACTTTAATACGTTAATTAACTTCATTTTGTATTGGTAACTGTGTTTTTAAAAAAACTTAATAAACAAAAATTCCTTGCCTGTTTTCATTACTTTCCTTCAAAATTTCAGTTTAATTACTTCATACAACTTTGTTTTTAGCTTTAACAAAAATATCGATTAATTAAACGGTAATTTTTAAAAATTAATGATTAAATTTAATTTAATCGATAAGAGCACTAAGAAATTTTAGAATATATTCATAATGCTCATGTTAGCTTTATCAACAAAAAAAGTTATGATAAATAATCCATGAATTTACAAAAGACTCACTATTAATTGTACAACTATTGTGTAATGGCATTCCAACAAGGCACAGGTTTTACAGAGCTCTCGTTAAAACTATTGTCTTTCACGGATGAGAGACACTACTGAAAACAACTAAAAAGAAGTTGCAGGCATTTAAAAGAAAATGAATATCAAAAATCTCCAGATCTCTTTTTTAGATTACAAGACCAATAAATATGACTTGGAAAAAATGAACCTTATTGTTTATCGCCAAGAAACAATTATAACAGCAATTAAGAGACGTAATATATTGCGACATGACACTTTAACAAAATTCAACCTTTTTAGGTACTGTAGAAGAATAGCGGCGGAGAGGTCGAACGCGGAAAAAAACTGTTTTGAGAATATAAAGAAATGGACAGGAATGAGATTGAATGAATGATTGGCCTCCGATGAAAATAAGCAAATGTTTGGATCGTTGTCTGTTGATATGTCTATTTGATCTCCCAATCGACCGCAAGGATCGGTGTACTGATGATTATTAATTAAAAAATCTCTGTTTACAGGATTACTTATTAGTAACCATGACTGGAAAAGTGATTTCGTAAGGATTGTGGGGATCTTCTATATTCCCGTATAACGCTAACAAATCTTTGACATATTTGACATTTGTGCTTTGTCTTTCTAGAAAACTGAATTCTGATTTATTGGCAAGTCCGGAAAGCCAAAGAAAAAAAATGTCCTTAAATCTCACATAATAACTCTGAATATAGCGCTTATAAACTTAACATAAATGTAAAACAATTTTTGAAAAACAAAAGTCATTGTGGCTGTGTTTTCATTAAATAACAAAAACTTTAAAATGTAGTCGCGTTGATCCATGAAGTGGTCTTGCAATTGTTATAAATGCTTTTCTTTTCATTTTATCACATATACACTAATATGTTTTAATTTTAATATATATATGTAAGTACATGTTATTGTTTTTTTACTGATGAAGGCATGAGCCGAAACGTCTACCATTAATTGTATTAGTTGTTAATAAAGCTTTAATTTATTGTTTCCTTACACAAATAGTCTGTGTAATTTGTTGTTTTTCTTATTAAATGAACAATAAAAACATATTAGGGTCTTTCTCAGTCATTTAAATTGTATTAAGAACCGTTTTGATGCGGTTTATGTGTTTATAGTATTAATGATAAGCTAAGCTCCTTTCATAAACCATGTCCATCAAAATAACATGGCATATACTCATGCTGATTTCAGATTTTGTTCTTAACGACTATATAATTGAAAATTACTTAAGAATAAGACTCAAAAACAACTAATCTGATTGAAGTAAGGATTTTTCTTAATTAAGTCAATCGTTTCGTTAAAACAAATATTATTTTTTAAAAAAAATAACATAAGTATAACAGAACATTTACTTCTTTACGGATAATTTTTTATAATATCCTTTATTAAGTTAGTTATTTTTAAAACAATGCTACACTTAATTAATATAAGCAGGTTAAATTGATTTTAAAAAGTTTTTGAATTTTTTTTTAAAAATAATTTTTACTTTTCATAGTCCCGCTTAGATAGGAAACTTGCTTTAAAATATTTCCTCTGAGAACATGTTTTCCGTTAGGCAAAAATGGTTTTCCCTAGCTTTCACATCTTGAAAAGCTCTAGTTCCAATCTATTTTAAGGCGCGTGTAGATACACTTCAGTTATAACAGTAGTTGGCTACACACTCCGAGCCATTAACCAGAGTTTAACACACACTGGCAAATCGTGGAATGCGGAAGTTCTTTAAGCCCGTACATCACTTGTTATGGAAACTATATTTCAGAAATAAGAAAATCTAACTAGATGCTCTCTGACTATAGAAATAACATACAACTGAGTTACAAGGTAAGTAATCTAAATATATATATATATATATATATATATATATATATACATATAATGAAAGTATGTATGTATTTATGTATTTCCTTTATTTAGCTAACTAAACTTTTCACCCGATCACTATGAAACTTTATGAAAATTGTTGATTATGCTTCAGAAATGATTTTTATGAAAAATATAAATTTGAACATTGACACTCATTATTTTCCCCTCATATGAACTATAAAAAAACTAGTTTACGTGCGTCTACCTGGAAAATGAATGGATCTTGACCCAAATCCGTATAAAAATACCATATAATCCATATTAAAATATAAAGAGGATTTGAACTCCTAATTTCCATTCCTTTTGGTACAAAAAGTTTATTTTTATTACCGTTGAAGACTTTATTCCCATTGTGATATTATGCTACCTTAAAAGATATAGAATATTGTATCAATCATGAATTATATTTAAATACAAATGATTTAAAGTAAATTTCTTGCACCAATAGCATCTTGGGCAGTAATGTCAATTTTGCTTTCATGTGTTATATAAAAATTAGTTGAAACGTTAGCTACTGTTTAAATTGACAGATCATATATACTCATTTGATAGCCACCATTTAAATTCTATAGGGCTATAAACTTCTCATGACCATTACTTCGGGACCGGGGCCCAAACGTCTTATTTTCGTATACGTATAAGATATTTTCTTCATTTAATTGTTAACGATCCATAGGAATATATCGATGATTAAACTGAATTAAAGTTTACAGGTTTTTGAAATCAACATCGTAAACAGAATAGGCCCAGTAGCCCAATAAATGTAGTTTTTTTCCTATATATATTACCTTTATAAACAATTTTGTACTCGTAAGTTACTGAGAAAATTAAAGGATCTTGCCTATCTTCTATACATCTATATATAAATCAATGTATGTATGTATATATGTATATTTTTATGTTTGGACGTACGTGTGTATGTATGTATGTTTGTATGCATGATGGTTTGTATATATTTATGTTTGTTTTGTTACGGCTGATGAAACTTTACGAAATTATTGCCTATGCTTACGTGATTGTTTTTGTGGAAAACAAATTAAAAATTGACAGTTACCCTCAAGGAACGCTTGGTCACAAAATATTATTTTTCTATGAGCAAAATAAAATAAGTTTAAGCTTTAAATACTTAAAAAATGAATGGATCTTGATCAAACTTGGTACTTTTATACTTTCCGGGAATATAACTGTGTAACAGGATGGTCGGTTCTCACACCAATGTAACATGGATGACCTGTTCTGACCCAAATTGTGTAACAGTGTGCTCCGTTTCTCACTTTGCGAGCGTTAATTGACAGCAATCTCTTCCACACCACAATAACAGTGAAATCAGTGTTCTTTATAAACAAATCTTTAATGCCGCAACTTAACGTATTTACACTTTCTACAAAAAAACTTATCAATCCCAACACAGCACAGCCATCTCTCTCTGGCTCTTCAACCTTTCGTCCTCTCTCTCTATCTCTCTCTATCTCTGTGTGTTCTCATGAACATTCGCCCGTGACCTTTTCTTGCCCTACTTTTGACCGTGACACACCGCGCATTTTCACGTGACATCCACCCCCCTCCTTCAAAAAAAAAAATGTTTTGCCAAAAAACATTTTTGGGTCATAACGGCGTTCATGGATTTTCACGCTTCAACTCTCTCAACAATACAATTTCTTTTATTCCAGTCTATTTATAGCTAGAAATATTAAACATAAAATGCACAATGAAAATTGTATTTACAACAAGTCAAATTTTTTTTTAAAATCTGACTAATGCATATAATCGTCAGCTATGCTTGTCCATACCATAATATATTGAATTCATTGCTACTCTGATCAACTTTATGACATATAAATATATTCTTTAATTTATAATATGCGGTGATCTCAAATGTTCCTTTATGGATACAAAGTAATTTAATCTGCTCTTAGTTGAAATAATGTATAACATTGATTACAAAATTAATCCACAGAAAATTTATGTTATAAAAATAACATTACAACTGGTATTAATTCAAAATACTAGTTCGTCAATGCTTCATCAGTCTCTTAAATGTTCAGTAATTCACTAATCACGAACATCAGTGTTTCTGTTGACAATATCAAGTTCAGCATCTTGAATAAGTCACTTGGCTTTTGAGATAGCATGTTTGCTTCCAAATAGTTTAACGAAACGTTGATTTGATGAGCCATACTCATGATAAATTTTTATCTGACAGTTACTGTCTACTTCAATGTTTCTGATTCTGTATCCTCTACGACCAATTAATCTTCCTACTATAGATTATTTTACTTTAATGATCCCAGACTCATTATTTCTATTTCTGTGATTCGAAAAATCATCTCTTCTGCCATGTTTATGATTAACAAAAGTGGTCACAATATTACCAGAGTTTGATTTTTCTGTTTTCATTTCTTCTTTGCTGAGTTTCAATTGTATTCCATATATTGTTTTGCCTTCTCCTTGAGGTTTCTTGAAGTTTTGTTTAGATATACGTTGATTTCCTAAGAGTATGGTGTCTTCAACTTCAGCCTCTAATTATTCTTTTCTTTTCGTTGAGGCTATGCTTTGTAAACTAGCACATATTTGAGTTTTGTTTTCGTGCCATGCTTTATACATTTCATCTGTACATTCAATAACTCTTTCAATGTTGCCTATTATTAGGTCGCAAATTGCATCATTCAAAACTCTTGCTCTAACTTCACCATGAATCCAGGGTGTGTTGATGTTGATTATAGCAGTTGGGCACTCTTTTTTGTTCCATCGCCCATCGTTAGTGTGTCTGTTTTGCTATCATAATCTTCTTTTTCTACAATCTTGCTGTGTGCTACAATTGTTGTGCAGCCTGAGTCGAGTAGACACGTACATTTTTGGTTGTTGACATACACGGTATAAAATTTAAGTCGTCCTTGGCTATTAATAGCTGCCACGGTGTCACTTGCTCGTGTGTTCTCGATTTATTCTTTTTTCCTTCTGTCCAAGTTTTGTTCATCATTTTTTCTATATGTTTGATCATAATTTAGGTTTCTTGAATAGAAGTCATATCTACCTCTCCATGTTTTTTTTTTTTTTTTTTTTTTTGGTTTTACCATAATCTCTATAGTTTAAATTGTGACTATGTATTCCTCTCCAAGATTTTTTGTTTTCTCTTTCAAATTGATTCTATCCAATACTTTTTTCTATGTTGTTTCGTGTTGGGCTGACCTTGGGTGAAGTGTGTCCTTTGTTGAAATAACAGTATCTTGCAAGGTGACCTCTCTTGCAGCAGTAGTAGCATATGATTTCTGGTTTGTTGTTTTGGACTGTTGCCAAGAAATCATGTTTTTTGTCCATTTCAACTTCGGGATATCATTTCTTGAATGTTCTTACAGAGTTTGTTAGCTCAGTCTGGGTTCGAATTTTCTTGTCAGCAAAATAAGTGAATAATGCTGGTGTTGCGTTCTCCAAAAATGTATCTATTAACACCATGTCCAGTATGGCTCTGGGATCGTTGGTGTCTATGGCGGTCAACTATAGCCATTTTATCAGTTTTACTTGCGTTTCATGCACAATTATTTGTGGGTCTTTGTCCCTTTTTATTCTGATTTCGTGAAATTCACTTCTGCAGTCATTTTCAGATTTTCCAAACTGGAATAATAGGGCCTTTTTTACATTTTTGTAAATGTTCCAATCTATTTTTGCTATACTGTTATATGCCTGAAAAGCTTCGCTTGTAAGTTTTGTCATAAGCTGTGTAGGTCAATTTGTCTCTTCAAATCCCTTTACATTCATAACTGATTCAAAGTAGTCCAAATAAACATTTATCTTTTCCTTTTTGCTATCATATTTCCTAACTTTAATTGTTTCGTTTGGTGATAACCTTTCATTTGTGTTTTTACCTGGATTATGACCTCTTTCCTGTTGATCAATCTGTAACTTCAGATTTTCATTTTTGAGTTGTTCAACTTGTAATCTTGAATTTCTTTCTTCTCTCCTTTCTTCTCTATCATTAACTTGGGCTTCTCTTACTTTCTCTTCAACGAATTCACGTAGTTATTTGCCACTCAACCCAAATTCCTTCGCTATGGATGTGAATTTTTCAAAATAATCCATTTTGAATTTGTTCACTTTAGGTGTCACTGAATATCACTTATATTGCACAATGTACACTCGTTGAATTTATTAATAAGTATCACAACGAAATTTGTTTTAGATAATCCTTTAGGAATGGTTTTGATCATAATTTTTCCCGAAAGAATGTAGCTTTAACTTCTGACACCAATGTAACACACAGTTTATGTAGCGTGGAGATCGCTTCTGTCACTAAGCGCCAACTTCTGACACCAATGTAACAGGATGGTCGGTTCTCACACCAATGTAACATGCATGACCGGTTCTGACCCAAATTATGTAACAGCGTGCTCCGTTTCTCACTTTGCGAGCGTTAATTGACAGCAATCTCTTCTACGCCACAATAACAGTGAAGTCCTTGTTCTTTGTAATCATAGAAATCTTTAATGCCGCAACTTAACGTATGTACACTTTCTACAAAAAAACTTATCAGTCCCAACACAGCACAGCCATCTCTCTCTGGCTTTTCAACCTCTCGCCCCCCCCCCTCTCTCTCTCTCTCTCTCTCTCTCTCTGTCTCTCTTTGTGTTCTCGTTAACATTCACCCGTGACCTTTTCTTGGCCTCCTTTTGACCATGACACACCACGCATTTTCACGTGACAAACTGGCAACGTTTTTTTGGTTTACCACTCATGGGGCCCTTGGGGCCAAAGTTGTCAATTTTTTGCTAAAATGAACTACATAAAATATATGTAATTCTTCAGTTACTAAGTTTTTTGATGGATCTATACAAAATTGTGTTTATACATACTCTACTGCATTCATTAAAAGAACAAAGGGGAACTGAACTCCTTACTATTCCTTAAGGGCTAGGGTCCCATAAGTTCAATTTTTAATAAACGTTTAATATTTTACTCCCCATTCAATTATAAACAATCTTTAAAAATAACAAATAAGAAATTTTTAAAAAAAATACATTATTAAGCAGATTGAAATTAACAGGTATTCTTTTTTTTTACATCTTGCATAGAATGTATCCTGGGGGTGGGGGAGCTAGATTTAATTTTTCTGTTTGCTAGTTACTTTTTTTAAAAAGTTTATGCGTTATCTACTTTGTAAATTAATTAATCTTAACCAACAAACGTTTACAAAAACTTGGTAACCCATATTAAAATGCTATAGGACACTGAACTTTTAATTCCCATTCCTTCGTGGCCGGGGGCCCTAAATTTCTTTTTTCGTATATGTTTAAGATGTTTTTCCCATTTAATTTTTTTAATTCTTGAGGAATATATACATAATGAAATTATATTAAAAGGAAAATAAAGTTTAAATTGACAACTTGACAAATGTCGTTTTTGTTCCTTATTTTTTGAAAAGTATTAAAATTTGTTTAAGTGTAAGTGACTGAGAAGATTATTGAATCATGCCAATCTTAGTATATAAAATTCAAGAGTCTATATTTAATTATTATAAGAAACTGAATTCTTAATGGTTATACCATCGGGACAAGGGGCCCAATTATTTTTTTTTTTAAATTAACGTTGATCATTTAATTCCCTTATCAATTTTAAATGATAATGAGGAATAAAGCATGAGTACATGAGAATGGCAATAACAATTTTAATTATCTCATTTTTTAGCCGAGCTCCTTTATCGTTTATAGTTTTTTCAGCTTTTAAACTATCATTTTAATTATTCTCACTATCTTTTGCTATGAAATTGAACTTTAAATATTTATTTTTTTGCACACTTCCACCTAGATTTCTGGTAAAATTGTTGTTTTTTTAAAAAATCATTCATTTTTGTCCTTAAATGTATTAATATAATTTAAATCGTTCCAACGCTCGACGGTTTAGCTAGTTGAGGATAATTTTAGTTTTTATCATATCACACTTTTAAGCGACATAAAAGTGTGTGGTATTTTCTCAAATATTTTTTTGACAATTGATACCCACCTCCAGTTAAATGAATATTGTTTTTGTTTTTTTTACATATTTATTTAATCAAATAATATTCATTGATGGCGTTTTAAATCTTTATTTACCTCATAAAAAAGAACATTGTCTTTAAATAATCGCATTTTGAAATTTTTAAATATTATCAAAAAATTTTTGCATTCCTTTTCATTTTCATTGTAAGTTTTAGGAAATCTAAAATTTTAAATAAAATTATGCTGTTAATGGATTGTCCTGGTAGCGATTATGTTCTAAGTCAACTTGATGTCTTAATACTATCTTACACACGTACAGTTTATTGCAAAAATATATAACCACTATCTTCTTTTATTTTATCTGTTACAGAAGCTAATTCTATTTATAAGGTTATTGCGTCCGACATGTATCTATTTAGGCTTGTAGTCTTATTAGAATTATAATTTAAAATGTTGGTATTGCGTTGGTTTTCCTGGTTATATCAGGCATTCAAAAAGGACGCCTGACCTTCAGACGGAAGAATCATCAATATATAAGCTTTTAAAATAATTCTTTTACTAGATTATAAATGTTTTGTTAGGCTGTTTGACCCATTACATAAGATGCATACTCTAGTGAAGGTCTCATTAAAGTGATGTTGTATTTTGAGTTTTATATTATATTGCACCTGTTGATTTGCGTTTTCATTTTTTTAAATTTTAATGTTTAAATGTGTTTTTATAAAAACTAACACTCTTTCTTTTTATTTATTTATTTATTTTGTTGTTATTTTTTTCATTTAATGACTTCATTGACATGTGAAGTCAATAATAGCTTCTCAATTATTTTACTCCTAAGTATTTTGCATTTTCAGTTGGAATAAGTTATTTTTCCATGAATGAAATATTTAGAATTTTTGATTGGATAAATTGCGTTTATATATTTGATATGTCTGTCGAGCCTACACATGCAACTCCTCCTGTACTATACCAGATAGACGATTGGGGTCTTTAAAAATATGCGTAGGACCTCATATGGGTGTGCAAGGGCCAAAACAATACCGATATATTTACTGGATTTCCTGGAAAATACAAAAACACAATATCATAACATATAACAGGTTAAAATAAATGCCAATCGATAGCTAATAATTTGTAGAACGAATTTGAAGACGGTTTTTTTTTTAGATGACTATTTGTTCGACTCTTGTTATTTTAGCATCAATTTATGTTAAAAATTATTTATGTTAAATTACGTTTAATTTCATCTAGAATAATAGTTAATGGGGTTTTCCAGCTTTGTGGTTTGTTATAATAGGTTGTTGAATAAAGCACATAACAATGCCATATTCTTGGTGTGGTGTAGCGTGTGGGGATAAGAAATCATATTGTGTTTACTTTTAGAATTACTTATTTAAAACTACTTTTAATTGTAATCTAGAATAATGTGCCTTGAATTTAAAATAAGAAATTTCTTTTTGGAATTTGCGTTTAAAAATGCATATGCAGTTGTTATTAATTGATTTGTTTCTTGTTCTTTGTTTCAGTTGACACTCTTCTGTATGAAAAGTCATTCTCCATGTTATCAATTCATCTACATACTTTTAAAAAAAAAATAGACTTTGCTTCTTGTACTGATTCGATTTTATAATAGATCATCCAATTATCTGCATTACAGTAATCTAACTAAATTTTCCTACTGTCGTAGTGTTGCTTTTTAAGACATTTATATTTTAGCGAACCTCGCTGGTATGTGTTTGTATTAGACCTCGTTACATGGTAGACTAAACCTCTTTCCCTCTCATTAATATCAATTTCTTTTAACCATTAACCGGTCCGCAAAAACAAACTGACTTGACAAAAATTGATTATCTAGATAACCACAGTTAAGTTACAGATTTGACCCTCATCTGTGATTGAGATATTAGGGTTGGGTTTTTATAGAAGAATCGATATAACCGAAAAAATGCTTTTAAAAAAAAAGAGAATTTTGCGGTTCCATTGCAAAAGCTTTGATTTAATAGGGTTGGAGAGATAACCGAGTTCGAGATAAGTGGTTTTGACCGTATTAAATAATGCACTGTTCTTTGCCAAGGGCACACATTCATACTCTTCTATATTAAAAAAAAAATTATGTAAACAAAATATCACCTACGATACCAATGTTAGAAACAACCTTTTTACTTTCTTCATAAAATTACCCAAATGAAATTTTGAGTATGGAAGACCTTTGGGATCAAGTGCTAAACAGAATGTGGCTCAACTTGTAAAATAGAGAAGTCATGTAAGGAGGCTACGGGATCCTAAGGGTCAAGGGATATTATACAATGGTCATCATGAATTTAATCATTGGATACGAAATAATTATAAATAAATTCGCTAAATTTAAAAATCTATTTCTAACATGTTCTTAAATTTGATATTTAATATTTTAAAATACACACGAATTGTTAACAAATAATTTTGCAAATTATCAAATGTGTTTTTTTTTAATTTTAAAAGCCCATGTTTGCTGTACACATAAGATATTGGTATTAATTCGTGTATGGAAAAAAATGGGTCGCGCAAAATATATCTAAAATAACATATGTTACCTTCTACGCAATCAGGAAAATGCCAGTATCACATTCTTAAAGAGTGATTACGGCAATGCGCAGAGTAAAGAGGATGACTCATATTGTACAATTGTTAGCTTTAAATGACAGTACAAGTAACTAGTAACAATAAACCAGTTTCCCCTTTGTCTGAAAACAGGATTTTAAAAACAAATTATTCATTTCATATTGTAGTCTCTAAAAAAATCGGATTTATGGAGATTTCAATACTTGTTGCATCTTGTTTATCTGGTCTTCAAAAAAAATGTATTTAAAAAATGAATAAATAAGGAAACAAAACAGAAAAAGAAAAACATACATATTACCTAAATGAAAAAAAAGTATTGTCTCGATGTCACTTTTTAAATAAAAATTAAATTGGCTTCAAAAATCGTCATTGAAAAATCGTCCTCTTTTCTTTTTATTGAACTTCTACAGATCAGTTCCTTTCATATTTATCGAACAATAGAAAATTAATTACTTTCAAATATCATTTTTTAGATGATCTTAGGCTTTTTATGTCTTATTAAAGAACATACAATTAACTTAAATTAAGTAGAACTTTTGTTTTACACTATCTGTGACAGTGAACAATCTGTACGTTCTGCTGTCTACAACGTTAACTTCACCAGAACCAAAACTCTTTAAATTCAGAAACGAATAAATTTCAGACTTGTTTTTTTTTATTTGCTTCCATAATGCTTTAAAATCCCGTACGTACCGAAGGCCAATGCATGTCTTTAATTATCTTATAGTAGAGATTGAATACAAGAATTCCAAAAGTGCACACTCGGAAAAGTTATATTATTGTAATAGGCAATGACATCATTAGCTGATCGCAATCTATTAATAGAGTACCCCACAATTCATGTGCGATAATTTCATTCCGATGTAAATGGGATTTTGTGATGTAATTGGTGGTCATTTTTTCAATAGATCATTTCAAAATTAAAAAAAAAAATATACCAACTTACTTAAAATGATTATAATTCCAACAAAATTAATATTAAACACTTTTTAAAATATAGAAAGAACTTAAATAAAAATTATATTTGTATGTATTTATAAACTAGTCCCTATTGTTTTCTAGTGAAATTTACGAAAAAAAATGTACAGCCAAAACTAATTGGACCTACTCCTAATAATAATGAAATAAAAATATTTTTTAAAAAATACTTATAAAAAAGATAGCAATCTTATTAGTTTACCAAACAAAATTAAGATCATGGCCCTGGGAAAAAAATCATATTAGCAACCATGTTTTTAAATAGCCGGTTTGATCAAGGTTCCTTTTTTTTTACCTAGTTGCAAATATTTAAATAACTTTTTATATCTATACTAATAAAAAAGCCAATCCCTTAATGATTCACTGACTGACACATGACTAACTCTCGATTATCCAATTATAAAATACACCACCTAGGCCAAGGCTCCGAAAGGTATTTTAATTTTTTTCTCATAATAGGTATTTTAGACATCAGCTACTAAGTTGTTTCTCTGTAGGGCATATTATTATAAACTTGTATGTTCCTTAACGAAATACTATAGGATATTATACTGAAAATGAAATTATAAATTGGCACCAACTAAATATTTCTTCATTTTTTAGTTTTATTTCCGATTAGATTATAAAACAGCTTATTTTAAAGTAGAAACTTAAAAAATCTCTTTTTTTAAAAAATGGAGAAGTTTGAACGTAAAAATGCAACTATTATTTATTAATAATTGATTACATATTGATAAATGTGTGTCTAAACTGACAGTTCTTTATATCATTGCAATTGGTGTTTTATTGATTAAAATAATTTTAATAGATACAAAATTTTACCGATTAATCGAGAAATTAATCGATACTTTCTGCAGGACCTTATATATATATTAGAGGCAAGTATCCGGCTTCGAACTGGTTTTATATCAAGTTTTCTGTAGAAGCGTACTGTACTGTTTTTTTTGCATGAAGTAAAAGGGTACATTTATCCTAAAGCATGTCAAATACAAATGCAATATATTTTCACCTGTTTTAATTTGGGAAATGTACTAAACAATATCCTAACATTTCCTGCTTTAGCCTACACGGGGAATAGAAGAATTATGTATTTTCTATTTTACATACCTTAAATTACGGGGGGGGGGGGGTTTGGCCCCCGGCCTTCATAAGTTGGAATTTATGGAACGATTGTCATTATTGTCGGGAGAGTATGCTCAGAATTTCCAAAAGTTTCATGGTTTAACCTAAGCGGTAAAAATTTGAGAACTAGTGAAGAGTCAGTTTTTTAATATTAGAAAATAACTTTATTTGGGCCCCCGGCCCCTAATGAGTGGGGAGTTTTAAATTCTTTTTTTTCAAATTAACGCTAGGAGAGTATACTTAACAATATCACAAAGTTTCATTCTTCTACATACACGGGAAATAGGCGAATTGGTGACTTTCAGTATTTTAATAGCATATATTAGTACCAAAAATAATTTTGGGCCCACAGCTCCTCGTGAGTGGAAAGTTAAAACTTTCTATCTCGCAAAGTATCGTCGGGGTAGCGTACTTAGCAACTTGTCAAAGTTTCATACTTCTACCAATCCGTAAAAAATAAGATAATTAGTATTTGTCATTTTTTATATATTGTTCATATAAGGGAAAAAACTTCATTTAGGCCCCCAGCCCCCCGAATAAGATAATATAAATATATGATTGCCTGTTACCATTGCAAAAGTGTACTCAACAATTTCCCAAAATTTCATGCTTCTGCCTCCTCGAGAAATAGAAAAAAGGTTGATTTTAATTTTTTATATAGCTCAAATAAAAAAAAAGTTGTTGGGCCCCCAGCGCCCATGAGTGTGAACTTATGGAACGAAACCTATTTAAAAACATTCCCCATGTAATCTAGTTTACGTTTATAAAATTTCACTTTACTGGGTTGTCTGAGTCTTGAGTTATTAGGGAACAGACAGACAGAAAGACAACATATGCGTCTTATATATATATATACTAGAGACAAGTACACGTGTTCGCCTGGGTTTTAAATGAGGTTTTCTGTAGAAGCGTACTATACTGTTGTTTTTTTTTTTGCATGAAGTCAAAAGGTACATTTATCTTAAAGCAGGTAAAATACAATTGCCTATCCTAAAAAGCATAGTGTCTGCAATTCTATACCAGCAATCCTAAGACTATGGCATAACAGTTCAGACTGCACCAACGTGGTAATGTAATTAACAACTTTCCGAATTCCCATTATTCCTAATAGTAGATATAAAGATTTTCAATTTTTATATAGCTTATATGAGTAAAAAAAAACAACATTATATTTAGGCATCAGGCTCCAAATAAGTGCTATAAATATTTTTTTGTCTGTTACAATCGCAGAAGTGTACTCAAAAACTTTAAAAAAATTTCATGCATCTACCTACTCGGACATAGGAGAATTAGTGGTTTTTAAATTTCATAAATGTTGGCCCCACATGAGCAGGAATTTTTCTTTGTTAATTTTCATAGTGAGTGCCTCTCCTCAAAAAAGTTCCAAACATTTATGCTTCTACCATCACAAAAAATTAGAAAATACGTGATGAGTTCGTTTCTATATCAGAACAAATACATTTGGGCCCCGGCCCCCAGGGAAGTATTTTTTTTTACTCTTCTTACCATTGCAGATATGTATTGCTCAACTTCTCAAAGTATCATGCTTCTACCTATACGGGAAAGAGGAATTAGTAATTTTCACTTTTTATATCGCTCATATAAATAAGAAAACTACATTGGGCCCCGGCCCCCCTAGAGAGATAATTTAAATATGTTTTCACCTGTTACCATTTGTAGATGTGAAATACAGCTCATTTAAGGGTAAAAAATACAATTGGGCACATCAGTTCCACCCCGAGTGAGAATTTTAAAAGACTTTTTCTCAATTTTTGTTGGGAGAGAGTGTTTGAAAACTTCAACAAGTTTCATATCTTTACGTATACGGTGAATTTGAGAATTAGAGAAAAGACGATTTTTAATATAAGAAAAAACTACATTTTGACCCCCGGCCCCAATGAGTGGGGAGTTTTAAATCCTTTTTGCAAATTAGCGTTAGGAGAGTGTACTTTACAACTTCCCAATGTTTCATTCTTCTACTCCCCAAACTTACTCGTCTGCCGAACCACGTAGAGGTCATCCGTGTATGTAATAGAATGGTTAAAATGTCTTAAACGTTATAAAAAAAGAGATTAGTTGCCAAGGGCTACAAATTATTGAAAATATAATTTTAATGAACTAACGAATTTAATATAGGCCATCAAATGTTTTCCTCCAAGTTTTCTAAAAACAACATTTACACAGTAATCAAAGTTTTTCATTTGTAATTTAGCTAATATAATTTAAAATAATACAATTGAAAGATACGTTTGCCTGCTGCCATCCCAAATGTTTATGTGTCTACTTGCACAGGAAGTTGGAGAACGTGTGATGATTAACTTTTTATTTAAGAAAAAAATACAATTGGGCCCCCGGCTCCCAGTTAGTAGCAATTTAGATATTTTTTACTTTTTTCCATTTCGGGAGTATAGTCAACAGTTTCCCAAAAGTTTTATGCTTCGAACTACATGGGAAATTAGAAAATTAGTGATAAGTCAGTTTTCGTATTAGAAAAAATACTTTTAGGCCCCGGCTTCCAGTTAGTGATACCTTAAATATTCTTTGCCTGTAACCATTGCGGGATTGTACAAAACAACTTCCCAAATATTCATATTTCTACATACACGGGAAAATGGAAAAAAGCAATTTTCAGTAAAAGAAAAAAAGGGCTTTGGGCCCCCACCCCCATGAAAGCAAATTATATTTTAAAGATATCCAATATTTGTTGCAAAGGCTATTCAACAAGTTATCTTAATTTCATGCTTCTAGATACATGGAAATTTGGAGAATTAGGGATGAGTAATTTTTAATATAATAATAAAAACTACATTTGGGCCCCCCGGGCCACCAGTAAGTGAGAATATAAATATTTTTTTCACCTATTACCATCGTGGAAGTGTGCTGAAAATCTAGCCAAATTTTAATGTTTTTACGTACACGGAAAATAGAAGAATTAGTGAATTTCAGTTTTTTTAAACTTCATTTAAGGAAAGAACTTTATTTTGGCCAACGACCCACAAAAAAGTGATAATTTAAATATTATATTCATTTGTTACCATTGTGGAAGAGTACACAATACTTTCCCAAAGTTTCATGCGGGAAATAGGATAATTAGCTATTTTCATATTTTATATAGTCCATGTGAGGACACCTTGAGTGTAATTTCTAAAAAAAAAAAAAACTGTTAAAGCAAATAATCGTTGCGAGAGGCTACTTACAATTTACAAAAATGTCATGCTTCTAACTACACGGAAAGTTCGAGAATTAGTGATGAGTCCGTTTTTAATGTAAGAAAAAACTACATTTTGGCCCCCGGACTCCAGTAAGTGATAATTTGAATATTGTTTTTGCCTGTTACCATCCTTGTAGTATACCTAACAACTATCCAAAGGTTTATGCTTTCACCTACACGCAAAATAGGAGAAATGGTGATTTTCATTTCCTACATAGCTTATTTAAGAAAAAATAATAGGCCCCCTTACCCCAGTGCTGGTCACCTGGGTATCAAACATAGCCTATGACCTTTTCTGGGTCAAATTGGTGTCTCATGCACATTTTCAGCACCCAGAGTCCAGAATTGTATTGGTAACAAACAAACAAACAATTTTCACCTTTATAAATATTATATATATATATATATATATATAAAATATTAATTAAAATATAATATATTATTTCTTCTTAAGGTGTATAGTAAAAATCCTGAATTCCAACACGAAGACAATGTCGATTTGCTATAAGTTCATTGAATCAAAAAAGACATTTTAACTTCAGAGCATGTGAGCTTAAATTGAGATGACCTAAATATTTCAAAATGAATTTTATAAAAATAGAGAAGAGCCCTATTAACGAGTTTGATATTTTATCAGCGTCTGAAAGAGGTGATTACAGTTGTGTTGAATCCTTGATTGCCCTTGGAGCAAACACCAATAGCAAAGAAAGACATGGTTGGACATCTTTGATGTTAGCTGCACAGAATGGACACAAAGATGTCGTCCAGCTTCTTTTGAAGTACGGGGCAGATATCAACAGCAGCTGTAGAGAAGAAAATACTGCGTTAATGGTTGCTGCACAAAATGGATATTCGGAGATTACAGAAATATTGCTACAAAACAAAGCAGATATTAACAAAATGAATCAAGACAAAGTCAATTCTATATTTTTAGCTACACAAAATGGACACTACGATGCAGTTAAACTTTTACTTCATTACGCTTCTGAACAAGGTGTTGTTAATGATGTTGTCAAACAAGTTCCACTATATATTGCCATACAGAATGGATATGATAACATAGTGGATTTGTTGTGTCGATATGGCGCTGAAATCAATATGTCACTTGTTTCCTCAAAGTGGAATATTGTTCAAAAGGAAACAACTGACTATAAATTGAAGCACTTTTGTGTTGATAAAAAAGGGTATTCAGAATTAAGCAGCAGAGCTGTTAGAAAAAAAAAGACTCTTAAAGAATACAAAACACAAAAAAGAATTGCATTAAATTGGTCGAATCAAACAAGAACACCTAGACCAAGTTTGACCAAGACTTATATTGGCAATGAATTCAATCGAATAGTTTCTCGAATAGGAATTAACCGTGATTATATGTATGACCAATTAAAAGTATCCCCCCTTATGATAGCAAGCGCTAATGGAAATGTTAGGATAATAATGATATTACTGGATAACGGAGCTGACATTGATGAATCTGACGAATGGGGAAAAACTTCTCTTGTAATATCAGCCTGCTTAGGACACGTTGAAGCTGTGGAGTTACTGCTGAGTCGAGGAGCTAATGTAAATCACATCAGTAAAAATGGCTTAACAGCTGTAGCGATAGCTTCATTTAAAGGCTATGTAAAAGTATTGGAAGTTTTATTAAACTACAAGGCGGACGTGAATGTTCTACTAGAGGACAAAGTTACGGCCTTAATGCTTGCTACTCAGAAAAATAATGTTCATATAGTTGAAATACTTTTGAGAAATGGGGCTGATGCAAATGCTTTGCAAAGTGAGAAATGGTCGTCCTTGATGATAGCGTCTCTCTTGGGTTTTATTGAAATAGTGAAACTATTCATAGAACACAAGGCTAAAGTGAATCAAACAGAGCATAATGAGTGGTCTGCCCTTATGTTAGCTTGTAAACAAGGGCATCATGAGGTTGTCAAAGTTTTACTTCAATATGGAGCAAATGTTAATCAGAAAGAAAAGACTCAAGAAATGTCAGCTATTTCAATAGCCTCTTATGAAAACCATCCTGATATCGTTGAGACATTGTTGAAATACGGCGCTAGCGTTGATCATAAAACTACCCATCTCTGGACTCCTCTAATGATATCATGTAAGGAAGGTCACATCGAGGTAGTTCGTTGTTTGCTAAACTACAAACCAGAAGTAAACTTTAGTGACGAGAATGGAGTAACTGCCCTCACGCTAGCAACTGAATTTAATCATGACGGAATCGTAGAAATTTTAATTAAGAATAAAGCCTCTACGAAAGCCAGAGCGCACTGCCCTTCCCTTTGTCAGTGTGGTGAATGGTAAGTTGTTTTTTTTTTAAATTAAAAAGTATTTTTCACTCTACAGTACTCAATTTAGGTAATGAAAGTGATGCTGAACATGTGTTCTATAAGTAAAACTAGCATTCTTAACCATGTTTTAATTTTTGTTTTTAAATTAATAAAAAAATTAGTGTTCAAATTGAATTGAAATAAAACAAAAAGTGATCTATCGTAAGCTCACATAAATCAAGCGACCACTGTAATATATGCTACTCCCTAAAAAATTTATTACTGTTGTGAAGTTATTAAAAAAGTGAGTCTGTACAGGCGTGCCAAACAAGGTTGCTATGCAAGCGACATTGTGTGAATTTGACGGTACCGTTTGCACCATAAATTTTCTTTGAGGTCAGCATTACTCAATCTCTCACTCTCACACACACATAAACACAATAAAATAACGCTATGAACTATTTTAGTATCTAGGAGAAGAGGACGGAAGCCTAAATTCTAAAGTCCACACAGGCCCATCTTTGTGGCCTACTTTTTTTTTAACACTAAATAATACACCAAAATGGGTTAAATCCCTCAGGCCCCAAAACCACTAGAAAGTCCTAGCTTCGACACTGCAGAGAACTGTTTGTCATTTCAGTTAAAAGTATATAATTTTTGTTGTAATCTTGTTATTTCGCAACATAAGGTAAACAATATTTCTCAACCAATAATCCACCAATCAATCGTTAAACATTGGCTAGTGAAATGACAAAATCCATAGCTAGACTTTAATAAGCCCTTAGTCTTTACTTAACAAATATTTACGTTCAAAACTGAATTGTAAAAATTATTAAAATGATTTTCTTTAGTAGATTTAACGTTGTTAAGAAGAAAGGTATTTATTCAAATCTATAATTTTGATTGCAATAGTTTAATATAATATTCTTCAATGCCCGCTGATTATTTTTCCATAACAAACTATTTGTCCGTGTAGCAATGACCATTACTCTCCATACCATACTCATATTTACAATTATTGTAATTATTTTGTATCGTTATTAGTTTCTACTATGAATTTTACTGACTTATAATTCCATTTAAATTTTAAGCTAAACGAAACGAAAGAGGGACCCAAAAAAAAAAATTAAAAATCGAGCTACAACTTTTGTTTCCAGCCATTACAGTGTTATTAAATTTTTGGGTTTGAACGGTTTAAACAGCTTTTGTTCAGCATACAAATCGAAATAATATGATTGTTTTTTGTGTTTAATCATCTTAATCAAAATAAACGCGAGAAACTAACTCTATTATTTTATCTATTTTTTAAAAGACATTTACTTGGAACCACTAGCGAACGATGTGTGTTACATATATTTAACATGCTATGTATAGTATAACACTTAAAACCAATATTCGCAATTTCCTTTAAATTTTATACGATATAAATCCCCTCACATTAAAAGGAAGAAAACTAGATGTATTGTGCATATATCATGCTATTAAAAAAGGAAAAAGACCACTTTTATTATCCCAAAAATCATGCATACATTATTTTAATTCATTTGTATTTAATTATCTAGAAACATATTTTATCTCTTTTAATTGTTAAGAGTATCTTATAAATGAAAATAATTGTAGCATATGTTTACAAAAATTTTATTTCAGCCATAACGTTTATGAACAAAATGTTAAAGAAGCACAGATGCATGAAAGGTAAATAATGTTATATATATATATAATATTAGGACTGAGGAAATTTACCATAAATTGCTCTTTAATTGTTAAAAATTCTATTAATTAAATCAATCGTTTAATTGATCAAAATTCCATTAAAATTTAGGAAATATTTATTTAATTTTTTTTCAATTTATATATAAACAAATCCATTATTACTAATAAAAATAATTTATATATTTATAAAACATACAAAATTCTCCAGCATATTATTATAATTTATTAATTTATGTAGAATTTCATGTGTTAAAAAAACGGCGACAAATGACAGATGCAGCATAGTTAAATTTAACAATATAAACAAAAAATTCAGCAAACTATAAATGCGGACTACAAAGTAGAATATGGCTAAAACATTAACTGCATTCACAGCCATAAACAATTCTCTTTTAGGGTATCAAATACATCGCTAAGGTACCATCATTCTTTCTATTGGATTGTTTGTTTCGATTTTGCGTGCAATGTAATGTACAATCGAAATTATAGACATAAAAAAATTCCAATTCTATAAATGGAACTAAACTGCAAAATCAATTAAAAAGAATTCGATTTTTCACGAGTAAAATCTTTCCTGACTTTCAAGGACGATTAAGTAAGCCAATAACCTTAATTCAAATAGGTTTTAAAGTTATACTTTTATAACATATTTTTAAAGAAATAAATTCGAAAAATAATTGACCTGTATTTAACCAGAATACTCAGATGTGACTCAAAGAAATCACTAGAAAGACAAATTACAAATAGTATAAGTTGACAACTTCAATTAGATCATTTTAAATTATTAGTATTCTTCTATTTATTCATTATTATGGTTTTCAAATAAATATATGATAATTTTTTGTACCACAAATTTAAAAAAAATAACCTCTCTCTGTAATATAAAGTCTCCCAGACAAAATTATACCTTAAAATATCAAGAAAAATCAAAAACGTTATTGTAAAAGTTATAAATGTTGACTTAATGCGGTGTAAGGCAGTTGCAAAGCTACAGAGATGCCCGAATGTGAGAAGGTCTCATGCAATAGAGTTGTTTGATTTTTTAAAGAAATTTTTAACGTTTTTAAATGTAGTTGTGTGTGTAACAAAGGTAAAAGTACCATTTTTGCATTTTATGTTTTTTCAGTTCAGTTATTTTATTTATAAAATAACGCAGTAGAATTATCCTCTGATCTAAAATGTGCCGCTCGGGGCAGGATCAAAAAATGCAGTACACATAGTTTATATATGGAAAAAAACGTCTATGCTCGTGGGACTACACTCTCTCTGCTTACACTCAATTTTTAATTACTAGTCACACTCTGGGTTACTTCTTGCTTTCAAACATTAAACTCCAGGGCTGATTTAACATTATTACTATATAATGATATGCTCTATTTGATGTTTCCCATTATCTCTAATGTAATTGTGTCTAGCACGAGTCTATGTTTCTCCTTCACTACCTTATCTGAGTCCCTCTCCAAAATCGAGTGTTTCCTTATCTGAGTGTCAAGTCTGGGTGTACAGTTCTCATGAGTGGGTCTAATCTATTACTTGTCAATCTGTGCCCACAAATTTCCATTGTCCGAAGTTAACTTTCAATCATCTGGAACAAGCCCTAGATAAAACGGGTTTGAGGCCAGAGTGACATTACCATCTCTGGTGAAACCTCCACCGCGTACCTATTTCCCTCACCTTCCAGGCCACCTAGACGTAGGGTCAATCTTTAATCTACCGCGGGGCATTTTCACACCTCTAGTCTACTTAATCTCTGCACTCGCCCCAGTGTTGCCTTAGTTGACCCACATCACAAACTCAAAGGACCGACTAACCACCGTAATTAATTTTCTTACAATATATAATGGAAGAAATAAAACATTTTTAAAACCATTTTTTCAAATCTTACACAATTAATAATTGTTAGTATTTAACTATGCAAAATTAATTTGCAAAAAAAAAAAAAAACCCACAAAAAAACACCCTTGAACGTTTCCTTTATAAAAAATAATTTATTTTGGGAAGGACTTTATTTCAAGAAACAGTCATTAGTTAAAAATAATTTGAAATACTTGTGGTATGTTTCAATGACCACTTTTAATTATGCGTTGTCCAAGAAAAGAAATATGAAGGCCCTATGATTGTGTTTGAAATAAATTGATTATTGAACACATTTTATTTTTAATGTTTACATAAAATGAGACGAATTCTAACATATGTACTATTTCAGCCCTTCGATACAGTTAAATTTTATCAATCAAAAGATATTTTATATTATTGTAGAGAAGAAAAGAGACCTCACTCGATTATAAACCAGGAAGAAAGAAACGTAAATGTTACGTAAGTAATCCTCTTCTGCCTCATTTCTGCACACTTAAATGGTAATCTTATATAAAAAAATGTTAATTATGTTAGTTTAATTATTTCCAAATATCTCTTAGCGCATCTCTTTTTCTTTTAAAATGTTCATTCATCATCGCATGAAACTTTCTCGGTTATCATATACAAATAATAAAAAAAATATTAAAATGAACAGCAAACTATCAATAATAATCGTATTTGAAGATGTTCTCTGTTTTTAATTGTGTAATTTATCTACTTCTGTCTTAACTACCATTACGCCTTAGATTTAATCCTTTTATATTTCTTCACATTCAGTCACTCTACTTTTGATTTAAGTTAGAGCTACGAAAATTAACGAGTAATATCTCGATTAATCGTTAACATTTTGTAACGATTTAAATATTTTTAACGATTGAACAAACAATCACTTATAAATGTACTTGACGTCAAAATGTAAATTATTTCGGCCTATAGATATAAACTAATATCCGGGCCATTACAGGAACATTTTGGTTTTTACTATTAATTGATGTGACTGTTCAAAATGTTGATAAAGATTTCTATTTTTAGAGATTGGTTTCTCTCTCATGGAATACACACTCTAAGTCTTAGATTCTTTGGTTCGTGAGCAAAGTTAACAAAAACCAAATAATTCGTGTGCAAAGATCCGCATCGTCCATTTTTGTGCAATATTTTACAAAGTTTGCAGCTCGGTAATTCTAAACTCTTACGTGGCTTCGGTTAAATATAGGCGTAGCCGCGCTGTTTATATTGAACATTGCTACTTGGTTTTAACACTACGCTGACATATTAACTGTAAACCAAACATAGACTGCAGCAATGTTTCTCAAACTTTTTAGTTCGGTGGACCGGAAGAAATTGTTGTGTTCCGCCAGTGACTTGTGTACTATTTTCAGTGTACCGACATAGTGAATGTTATAATTTTTTAATTATGTTTAATTTTATGTGCTTATTAACAAAAAAATTAAACTTTAATATACGGTTAGTTTTAATGGTTGCAAATAAAACTAAAATAAGAATTTTAAGTCAGTTGTTAGGTCACCAACTGGTAGCTGTCCGCGGACCCCCACTTTAAGAAACACTGCACTACAGTCTCAGAAACTTTTGCTGAGACAATCTAAATCTATGTGTATGATTGTTCACCTCGCCTTGTTATATTTTCATTTAGACCAGCTCATTACTTGATCCAAATAATGTAAAAATACTGTTCTTTGTGCGTTGTTGTTTAAAAGATGTCAATTGCAAAAGTCATTACAGTCTTATAACGATTTCCGACAATTATGTTAAATAAAGGTTGAGTTTTGTGTTGTTTTTTTTTTTGTTTTTTTTCTTTCGTTTGTATTTTTTTCCTTTGCTTCTTTTGTATTTTTATAAACATATGAATGGTCCATAATTTGTAAGAGATGGGTCGATTAATCGTTAAAAATAGTTTGATCTTTAATGTTTTTAATGTTTAATTGAGAAATAAATTATTAATATCCGCAGACATAATTTTAACTTACTATGTGATTTGAAAGCCATTTTATAAAAAAGCAATAAAAATAACTACATATTACATTAAAATTCAACTCACTGAAGCTTATTTCTTATTACTTAAATGTATTTTCTTTTTTTTTCAGTGTTTTCATTGTGAAGAAAGTTAAACAGATAGCTGTGAAAAAGTCAGATAATACGATAATTCAAAATGTCACAAATCTGGCCAATGATAATAGTAACATTAATGTAAACGAAAATTGAATTCAATCAGAAGATATGTGATGCCGATTATCTGAATGAAAAGACGCATGCAACAAAATTATAAACATATTTTTTTTCCGTTTAACATCATGTTTATTTTTAACAATTTTATGTTTAAATTGTAACTTCTGATTATTTAAATGGAAATTTTGTGATGCAAAATCCAATGAATACCCAGCTTGTAATTATGTTTTAAATGTAAATTATAAGTTTATGTTTTTATCATTTAATTATATTTTCTGTAAATTTTTGGTGGGCATCTATTATGAAATAATTCTTTTAAAAAAATACTTTAAAAAAAAAATCAAACAAACTGTGCAGTACTCGTTATTATTAAACTTTTTAAATGAATTGATATAATGAAACTTTTACAAATAATGAATATTTCCGAGGAAACGCACTATTTTTCTGTTATACGTGTATTATCTTCTTTTTTTTCTTTCATACATGCGTTTTCCACTTTCTTAATTTTTCACGGATTCTATATTTATCACCAAGGTGACAGCCGAATATCCGGAATACCGGGTATCCGGACAGAATATTGGAATTTTTGGCACAATCCAGATTCGGATAATTTCTGTGGCAGATTCGAATAGTATCCGGATATCACTGTAGGACAAAGTTTTGAAATTAAATTAAATTATTATTAATTACTTACTAAACAAACATATACAAAGTATCAAGATGTTCAAACACAACCAGAAATCAGTAAATTTAATAATAATTTTCTGTCACATTAGGAATTTTAACCGTAACAGGACAGATAGAGGAAATAAAATATGAAAAACAAAAAAATTAGAAACCTTTTACTTTATTTTATTACGTATCTACCATAAACAGCAGTCAATAAATGACTTCAAAACTCTAGTGGTTAGAGGGGATTTCACATTCGTTACAATGTGTGACTAGGGGAAGGAGGAAGTCTAAAAAATGTGAAGTCACGTCAAAACACGCTACTTTAATTTAAATTTTCAAATATATATTTCATTTCCTACTATTTATTTTTTGTCATTTTACACGAATTCATGCATTTTAAGATGTTAGAGTGCATTCTTACATTAAAAACAAACTAAAATCACAATAAAGTGATTTGAAAATCGCTCATTTTCAAATAGAGAATACTGCTTAATATTTACAACATCGTACACAAGCATGCTATAGCTGACTCAACTTCAGCGAATGTTATACATAATTTATGTGTAATTATTACGTCACATAAATAAATTAGTGAATCTGCACCCGCTAAGTCTTAGCTTAACTCTTAGTTAGGTCTAATTACGGCTTATTTGCAGGGACATATTAGGCTATTCATAATTAATACGTATTATTATTTTAAATGTGTTTTCAGTTTTATAAACAATGTCAAAGTTAATTAGCGAAATATAGAATTATTTTACAATTAACGATGTAGACAATAGCAAGGCCAACAGTAACATCTGCAATGCTAAGATTCGTCGAGGTGTAAAGAATAACGTTCGTTATGGGACATTATCACTTATCAATCACATTCAGGCTGCACATAACTCTGACTATGATGAATATTCAAAAGCAAAAATTGAAAATCACCAGAATAAGCTCAAGGAGGTGTGTAAATCGGCGAGATAAGGTGTGCTTGACATGTTTGACACCAAAGTTAAGCTATTGAAATTGCAAAATGATATCTCTCCACCTGCATCCATTCAGAATAGTTTGAAATGTAGGATTGGTTTCCATAATATAAGAACTGGAATCCAGCTATGAAATTCCCTGTACAAATAAATTCTCATACCTGACATCTACATGTGCATTAAAAGTGAAATAGAACAGAAAATTGGATTTCCCGACTATGTATGCATAAAGAGTGACGTCTGGGAAAGTAGCAACAAACTTAACTCATTTTTAATTGTCACAGGTTATTGGTTTGGTAAAGATTGGAATCGATTATCTGTCTTGTTTAAATAACATGCACTTTAAGGTCGATATAGGGGAGAAATAATTTGGGGGGGGGGGGCATTTGCTGAGTAATCTGAATAGTTGGCATATACTAGAAGATAGTAAAATGGAAGTTCTAGTGCGTGACAACGGGACGAATAAGGCAGCACGTGAAGCACATTTATATGATCTGAAATGTTACATCCACACATTGCAGCTCGTTGTTACTGAAGGTCTAAAGACTCAAAACATTTTTGTGAATAATATTTATTTGTAGGATAATAACTATTTTACTAAATAGTTTTAAATTCTTGATTTCAAGTAATAAAGTGCATCCAATTAGCTCTTATACTTAAATGGGGAGATATCCGGATCAGGAGTCCGGATCTGGCAAATTTTATGCGAAATAATCAGGATTCAGCAAATAGTAACATAAATAAAAAAAAATTAATGGCTGATCCCTATTATCATCAACATTTTTTCTTTCCAAATTTCTATTTCAAGTAAAATTTTGTTGAAACTTTCAATTTTAGATGTTACAAATTCAAAGTATATGAAACCTATGGCCAAGTATTATGTAAAATTGACGTAGATGACGAAGAATGGATTTTATGGCATATGTTTTGTTGTTAACGCAATTTGCCAATGGAAAATGTGAGTTTCCATATCAGGATGACTGTTCTGCCTATTGGAGCTTGCACATGTAATTCCTCTTAAACCCTACCAGATAGAAATTTGAAATTGTGTTTACGGATGTCCAAATGATGTGCAAGCGGAAAAAATACCTAAACATTTTAATGGGTATTTCTTTTTTTTTTTTTTTTTGTTGAAAATATAACATGTTCTAAAAATATCCCTTTCTTGTTAATTTCTCGCCAACCACTACATATATCGGGTAGAAACAAACGCAGAACTATAGCTTAAACTATTTAAAAGCATTGGGTAAAAGTTTGTTTTTTTTTAAATCTCTATTTGTACGACTCCAGTAGTTTAAGTAGCAATTTGTTTAAAGCAATTATTTTGTTTAATTTTTAGAACATTAGTTTTGAAATGCCTTTTAATAACGTAATCTAGAATGATTGTTAGATCTAATTGAGAATTACCGTTTTTTGAATGCTATTGAAATACAGCTGCGTAACGAGCATTATATTAATACATTATCTGTGTGAATCTAAAATGATTCCCTTAAATAAAAATTATCGGAAATTCCTTTTTTTTTTTTTAGCGCATTTTCGAGATGTCGAAATCGCTATTGCACCCGTTTTGTCCGTCTGTCATCACCCTGATCACAGGATCCATAAGTCCTAGACCCATGATGTATATATGTTTTTTGTATGTCCTGACCTGCCATTGGTGCATCAACACTCAGTTACTCGATCCGTTTAAAAAACCCGTTAAAACTACCAAAAAATATTTCGAATCGAGAAGTAACACTAACTCATGGAACGGCCGCCATTGCCGGAAGTCGAATGCACAATTCTTCATGCATTGAAGAGTGGTGTGAAAGGGTGCAAAATATTTTTTTTTTTTGTTGACGTCATTAGAATATGTGTAAAAGTTTAGAGAGTTTTACGTCATCATTTGTGGTGACTTCAATCAAGATCTCAGCGGCCCAGGGGCAGAAATTGAAAACTTTTTCGAAACAAGCTTCAACATTCAACTACTTTCACCAGGATTGGCAACCACGATCTATCAAACAACAATTGACGGAGTATTTGGGCGATTAGCTGATTACAATTTAGAAGGTTTCATTTATGAGTCCTATTTCAGTGACCACAAACCACTTGTAGTTAGATTAAAGAGAAAATTTTTAAAATTTAAAATGTAGAGAAATGACTTTTAAATAAAAAAATGACAGGTATATTCATTACACAAGAAAATTCATAAAATATGTCTAAAATTTAAACACAATTACTGATAACTACATAATGCTGATAACTAACATAAGTACTGATACATAATACGAAAATGCGCTAACACGTCATGAGTCCAAAAGGGACCAGGCTAAACATGATTTTTGTGTGTGTGTGTGTGTGTTTTTTTTTGTTTTTGTAAAATACTCATTTAAGTTTTTCTAGTCGAATGAAAATGGAAATAAGTTTAAGGTTTAAACCTGTTTTCTTCTCTATTTTTACAAATTTAAACAAATATGTGTAGACCTTTTGCTTTGAGAATAGACATATTTACAACATGGTATAAAAATGTGTCACTAATGCGAAAGAAACATGTTTTAACTGTTCTTAAACTGTTCAATGTAAAAATATTAAAAATAATAATAATTATTACATTTTTTCGTTTTATTTTTACTTACACAGAACTTATTGCTGCACTTTTTAAATATACTATTCACTTTTTTACGGTGATGTTTATATAAATAATTTACATACACTTAATGATGTCATTTTCAGAAAACAATTCGTTTATTTTAAAAATTACTTTAAAAAATCTCTATTAATTATATTTATGTTCACATTGAACAGCTGCTTTTTTTTTTCTAAAATAAATTGGCTTTAAGTGCTTTTATATTTTTACATATTTGAAATGCCTGTCCCGTCTTTTCGAGCTGGCATAAACAATTACTCATAAAGCATACCAAATACACGGTTTGCGATCTTTTGTAAATATTTTTAGGAGATCCTTAGGATGTGCACTAGACCAAAAATATACTTAAAAATGTTACTGGATTGCCTGGCAAAGAAAACAAAAACCTTTATAAAAATTAAAACAAAAACCGCTAATAATATATAGATCTATCAGTATTTTATCAATTTCTCAATAATAACATTCATCGGGTAGAAACGAACGCCAAAAATTTAGCTAAACATTTTTTTTACAAATTTAAAGGAGAATTTTATAAAACTTTCCTTTTTCTGTATCTTCCGTTTTTTAGCAGCATGTTGTAGATAGTTATTATTTTTTATAACCTCCGAAATGTTGATTTTTAATGACTTTCGATAAAATCTTGAATGATATCAATAAAATAGGAAATAAACAATTCTTTGCTTTCTAGTTTTTATTACTTGTTTCAACGTCTATGTAATGTATTTCATCTAACCATCTTTCAAACTTTGCGGTCAATTAATAATTTAGGCTTTTCCCAATTACAATTAAAATTGCAGTAATAAAGACTTTTTAAATATATATATATATA
>MUZC01004656.1:173311-208820 GCA_002072015.1 Radix auricularia | reverse complement strand
AAAAAAATGTCAGGTATATTCATTACACAAGAAAATTCATAAAAATATGTCTAAAATCTAAACACAATTACTGATAACTACATAATGCTGATATCTAACATAAGTACTGATACATAATACGAAAATGCGCTAACACGTCCTGAATTCCAATAGGTACCAGGCTTAACATGATTTTTTTAAATTTAAAAGTCATTTCTTTACATTTTATAAAATTTTATTTTCTCTTTAATCTAACTACAAGTCACCACAAAACTCTCTAAACTTTTACACATATTCGAATGACGTCAAAAAAAATATTCTTTTGCAAACTTTCGTATTCGACTTCCGGCAATGGCGGCCGTTCCCTGCGCCAGTGTTACCTCTCGATTCGCAAAGTTTTTTGGTAGTTTTAACGGGTTTTTTTAATGGATCGAGTAACTGAGTGTTGATGCACAAATGGCAGGTAAGGACATACACAAAACATATATACATCATGGGTCTAGGACTTATGGATGCTGTGATCAAGGGTGATGACAGACGGACGGACGGACGGACGGACAAAACGGGTGCAATAGCGCATTCGACATCTCGAAAATGCGCTAAAAATATCTAAATAAACCCAATTTTCTCTTAATATGAAACAAACGCCTTTGAGCAAAAAAAATATCGTGTTCTTAAAATGAATCAATGACATTAAGCTAACTTGTTTTTTTTCAATTTACTGAAAGCATTGAGTCTTCGGAAGAGAAGATTATGTGTCTCACCCCTGAGGTCATGTCCCAACTATTCTCTCACCTCATCGATTATTAAGTTTTTTTTAAAAAATACATTCATTTCTATTTCAGTCGTTCATGTACAGCAAAAACTATTTTGGAAGGTGTCATTATGCAAATAGCTGCTCTACTCATCGCCAGTGAAGCTATTACATATCCGCTTTTTTCCACTCACCTGTGTTTCTTTCTTTGTGTTAATATATATAGACTGCATACACTGGGCTTAAAAAATTATTTTAATAAGGCGTATAAGCTTGAAAGTCGTCATTATTGAAAGTTAACAAATGCCGACTAGCAGACATTAACAATCAAGTCGCAGGGACCATATTAACTGTCTGAATTGTTTTTAATTTTTGTTGACATTTTGTTTTCATGTTATGTTTATTGTAGTTTAGTTTAGGGGTAATATAAATGCATTTACAACATGGGAAAATAAAAGTGTTAGTGCATTAACGTTCACAATCCTATACCTATTTGAAGCACGCCGGTGGCTTCCGTGTGAAGTGAGGAGTCAAGGTGTTTGCTAGGATGCATTGTATAGCGCTCTTGACGGCGAAAATTATGCGGGGTTATGACGTGTACGCGGGCAGATTTTTTTTTCACTCAGTATTGACATCACTAGCACTAACCTATTCTAATGTTAATCACTCTAATGCTTTGAATGTTAAGCCAAGTCTCACATTTTAACTTTTAGCTAACAAATGAGGGAAGTCAATTTGATGATAGTATCTTACTATTTAATGTTGTCTTAAATAGTTAAGTTGTGTGAAATTTCAAATTTAGACACTGCCTGATGACTGCATTCATGAGTGGATACTGGCCTTGATTACAGAAGAAATCGTTGAAATCGTCAATGTCCATCGTCCAGATTAGCACACCACCCAATGATTTGCTGTTCATGTACGAGATCTGTGCAAGGTATAGTGAAAGCTACAATATAGATATCTGAAACGAAGGGGCTATTTTCCAAACAAGGTCGTCTTAGTGTAAAGTAAAAAAAAAATATTTTACAGAAAATCACGGCATCAATTTTTTTTTAAAGTGGAATAGTTTTTAAAAAAATATGACTGTTAAATCTTAACTTTTGAGTGGGCCAGATATCTGCGGCGCATTGCAGTTATATATAAATATTTATGTAAAAAGTTAACATATAGGAAAGTTTAGTTAAGTAAACATTGTTAAAGTTTTATCCTCACATAGCTTCAAATTAATCAACGCATTGCTACAGATTATTCATCACATTAAAATAAGCTGAAGCATCGTATTTTTTCAGTTTACATATAAAAAAGACAAATCAATCTTTTAAGTTAAAAGTCGGAATACAAATCCGTTGTTTTTTTTTTCTGTTTTTTTTTTTTTTTTTTTTTCAACTTAACTATCAATTGTTCCAAAGTAATAATAAACACTTATGCATTTAATTTAAACAATTATTTAGATTTTAACCATCGTCTAGAATATCAAATACACAAAGTGTTTTGCCGTAGCAGTGTTGAAAATAGAGAACAATTTTATTTTTTAAAAGTCAATTAAAAACCAGAACATCCTAACAGGTTCTAAAACTTAAAATCTTATTTCCCATTAACTTGTATTTTCTCCTTTCAGATTTTAATGTTATGGCACCACTGATTCCTTATGATTTGAGAGCCACATAGTGCTGATCCTTCATCTTAAAATCAAGATTACCAAAACTTAGTCCGAATTATAAATAGCGGCGAAAGCAACTCTTCACTATTTTACATTTCATTACTGTTATATATTCATCATTTAAAGGAATTGTACAGCTGTTCTATCTCGTCTAAAGAACTAACAGCTAATTTTGGTCCTACAAGATTTCTTTATACTACTTTAGACATTGGATTCTCTGTTTTTTTGTATTTATTTCATTTTTTTTATATTTCAAATTAACTTTTAAAGGATTTTTTGGTCCTACAAGATTGCTTTAAACATTGGATTCTCTGTTTGCTTAAAGGTTAGGAAAACAAAATCTGAGTTACCTTGGCAGCGAAACTTTCGGGGTCATCGTAACCCAGCCAGAGGCGTTCTGGTCCATAATAAAAATAAGGCACTGCCAGGCGGGGCTCTCGAACGACGTACCCACGTTTAGTCAGAACTGTGCAGATCTAGATGTGAGGGCGGGGTTGGGTGATTTAGATAGTAAACAATACATTTAACTGTAACACACAATATTTAAGCACACAAAATCAATGCTTTAAAATAATAATTATCAGTCCAGATTATATTAACATGACACCAGTTCAATTCAAAGATTTTTTAATGAAACAATGCAGAGAATTAAATTACAATAAAGCTATTTTTCCGCTATAGACACGATTTTTACGAAAAAAAAGATTTGATTGTGGAAAGTATTCAGATACTATATGTTAAATAAGATAGTAAGAAATTGGAGTTCGGTGAATATATTTTTTTTCCTTTGTTAGTATTGAGACTTGGTTCTTTCCTTATAGATGCGATCTTTCTTTTGTTAATATTGAAACACTTTAGTTAAACTTGGAAGATGGCCACATGGTTCATGGTTTAAGGAGAAACATTTATTTTTCCACTAACACCAATATATCCCTACCAGAAACTAACCAAAAACAAACAAGTAACCAAAACAACCCTACCAGACACTTAACTCCAACCAAAGAGGAACAAACATATCCCAAACAGAAAATCACCACACAAAAAAAACAACACATTACAACCAAAATCTCACAAAAAAAAACCAACACATCCCGATCAGAAACTCACAAGAAAGCAACATATCAAAACCAGAAACTAACCAGAAACCAACACAAAATCAACAAATCCCAACCAGAAACTCAACAGAAACTCAAAACAAACCAACAACAACTAATATAGCCCAACCAGAAATTCACCAGAAACCCACATATATGCCAATCACAAATTCACCAGAAACTCACTAGAAAACAACTCATCCCAAAAAATAACTCAGCAGAAACTCACAAAAATTACAACAAACTAACAAGGAACTCACAAAAAACAAACAAGAAATCAACACATTCCAAACATGAACTCACAAGAAGCAAACAAAAACTAAAACATCCAAACCAGAAACTCACAAGAAGCTAACATATTCCAACCAGAAACTCACAAAAAAAATCCCATGAAATCAACACATCCTAACATGAACATAACAAAGAATCAACACATCCCAACCAGGTCCTCACCACAAACTAACACGAAACCAGTACATCCCTACCAGAAACTCTCTAGAAACTCACAAGAAAGAATGGCATCCCTTATCTTAGATATAGAGACGCTCCTTCTATGCAGAAGATAATTGCGTCCACAGACCATGAGAGATGATCTGTTGGCAAGTGATGCAGCGGTCACAGGCCACGGTTATAGGGATTCCACTCATTACCCCAACCACCTAACTATTGTCTAGTTAGGTACCCATTCGGAGCTGGGTGACTCGGGGACTCCTCAGGCCCCGAGAACAAATCCTCACTTTCGTGTGGATTCGAACTCGTGACCATCAGTGTGACAGTCGAGAGCGCTACCTCTCGACCACCACGTCCCACAACAGAAACTCACAAGAAAGAATGGCATCCCTAATAGAAACTCACCAGAATGCAACAGGGACTAACACATCCAAACCAGAAACGCATATAAACCAACACATCCCAAAAAAAATCCACCAAATTTTAACCGTATTTGGAACAACCCAGACTTAAATTCTTTTTACCAACAGTGCTCCAACTTTAACTCTTATTCCTTAATTCAGTCATATTACCTCAAAATAAGCCAGAGCTCCCGGATCCTTAGTGAATGGGCCAGGATTCCCAGGGCTCTTAATAAGAGTTCCAATGTCGTTTCTTCTTAAGCCGGCTAGAAAGACGTGCCTTCCATAGGCGGCAAGGCCGATAACGATCAGGTTGGCAGGGACACGCAGTGACAGCAAATACTCTACAGCAAATGACTTCAAAACCAATAAAAATAAATAATAATTTTAAAATAATATATATTATCTTTTGCACAAACACAATCAAATCGTTCAGTCTTGAGAATAGATTAATCCAAGAGTGTGGGATAATTCCCTTTTCCAATATAGGTTCCCACTATTCTCATCCTACTTTGCTTTCATTGACTCTTTGGACTTAACCACAGCAAATTTATTTTTCATTTCTTTATATTCCTTTTGTTCGTGTATTATTTTTTCGTTGAGAAAGCTCTTTGCCATAACGTTCGCTTTTTTTTGTTAAGTCCTCACGCTAACTCATACCCTATTTACCGGGTGTCAATTTACTAATTTCTACGCCTGATTGCTTTTTCACCCCTGTTTTGTTCACGACTTTTACCTTCTGAATGCAACATTTTATTTGTTCGATTGTAATTATGTTATTTATGTTACTTTGTTCTTTTTTGATTCACCTTTTCATTTCTATTTTTTATGGCTTTTTATAATATATATTCTTATTAGTTCTTAATCGTTTTTGCCTTACCTTTCCCTACAGCCCTTTTTCCCATTTTCTACCGTGTATTGCTTAGTTATTCAAATCACCAATCTACAACAATTATAACTTGTATTGTTTTAAAAAGAAAACGAAATTTGCGTTTTAATAATTAATATAAATGAGCTAAAAATAATAATGAATTATGACTTGTTACATTAATTCCAATTTTTTTTGTAACAAAAAAAAAATGAAAGAAATGGAATAACTGCAAGAATTTCTTTTGATTTTCTTTTTACCAGACATCTATTGATTTGTCAATATACCGTGCTGAATGAGAGCCGTAGAAAGTAAACCGTACCTTGAGGGATTTCAAGGGAAGGGCAAACAAACTGAATGAGGTCAAGGGAATTTTTTTTAACATACCACGCTGAGTGAGGTCAAGAGAAATTTTAACATTCCACGCTGAGTGAGGTCAAGGAAATTTTTAACATACCACAGTTAGGGAGGTTAAGGGAATTTTTAACATACCACACTGAATGAGGACAAAGGAATTTTTAACAGACTTAACACACAACCTGAGTGATATCAAGATAACTTTAAAATACCACGCAGAGTGAGGTAAAGGTAACTTAACATACCACGCTGAGCAAGTGAGGGCGAAGAAAGGACCAACATAACACGCAGAGCGATTGTGGTCAACGGACGAGGCAACATACCACGCTGAGCGAGTGTGGTCAAGGGAAGGGCCAACATACCACGCTCAGTGAGTGAGGTCAAGGAAAGGGTCAACATACCACACTGAGTGAGTCGTCTGAATACAACGGACTATTGTGTCCCACTCTTTCGTCCCAGGCACCATGGAAGTCAAACGACTTGAGATTAATGAAGTCCACCTCTCTGGTGACGTAAACGTTGATGAATAATAGCTTTACATTTATAAACAATGACTTTACATTTGTTGATAAAAAATTGTTCAGCTGTAACACCTTTTTTCTATAGACAACAAATTTAAATTTCTCGAAAACACCATAACTATTGCAGATAACACGTTTACATTCAAAATAACATATGTTCATATAAAGTTAACAGCCTTATTTTATAAGATAACACGTTATATACGTTGGTAACTTCGTTAACTTTGGAGATAAAATGCTAGTTTCTCTAGGCATACCTCGCCATTGCCTCAGGCTCATACGCCGCATCAATGGTTCTTTTACTTGCCCCAATCCCCACTGTCAGTAGAAGCCTCTCACGTTTTGTGTTAAGTGCCTCGGCTCTGAAAGAAGCTGCCATTTCCTTTTTGGTTGGAAAGGGTTTAGGGTCGGTGGTAGAAATGAGTTAGTAAATAGATTACAACTATCAAGAAAATAATGAGATAAGCTAGACATTTCTATGTCCTACCATGAGGCAGGTTAACATTTATCCTCCTTACATGACAAACAAGACTTTTTTAAGGTCTCTTATAATTGAGCTATCTTTCAAAACTGATAACAAGTTTATGTAGATAAGTATAAATGAAATTATGACTTTTTAGCGATTTTAAAACCATGTTTAAAAAAATCAATTAGTTACTTTAAAATATAAGATTACTCAATTTATATTCCTAACTGAATTTTATCTTTAACCATCTTAATTTGTCAGTCTTCAAGAGTAAGTCTTTCGTCTGGCCATTAGGCCAAACTTTAAGACAGTCATCTCACATCAGTAGCATCATAGTACAGGAAATCCTATGAAAGCCATTGTTTGTATGACCGAACCTGATATGATTTTGCTTGGCTGGTTTTTTCGTATTACTTGAGGTAAATATAAATCCCAATGAATTAGTTTTGAGTTGTCCGCTTTTTCTTTTCCCCTAAACAATAGCAACGTATACATAAAAATGGAAAAGTTAAATCCTAACGTTAATGTCAAGCAATGTGAGACAGATCGTGATGTCATAAAAATCCATTCGAGAATGAGTGAATTTCTAGAAATCTAAGCAGTAATTTTAAAATAAATATCTTAAAAGAAATGCTAAAGCCTCTTCTGCCCGATCGAGCATGTACATAGGAAACAAAGGCAATGAACCTGATCAAACATCAGTTCTTAAGCAAAAATGCCTATGAGAGTTTATCGAAATTCTCCTGAAGGAAAATAAATCAGCTCCCTTAAATTGTGACAGCAGACGTGGCAGAAAACATTAAAGAAAAAGGTCCTCCAAAAGTGTCGGAAATGGATGGACAATAATCTAAGAAACCTGCTTCGAAACTGACAAGGCCCGCACTTAACTGGATTCTTCAGGGAAAGTTGAAATGAGAAATCCAAAGAAATACTTGGCACTTTAAGGTGGAGGCAGACATCAAGCAATTAATGAAAGCCCTGGTGATAATGGCCCAGGATAAGGATTCCTGTAGGAATCTCATTTCTGGTCTTTTAAATTAGAAGGAACAAAGACATCTGGTAAGACAGACGGCTGCTCGTCTTGGACGAGAAAACTCAACAAATCAGTTACATAAAAGTGGCCGCTCTGTAAAGGTGGGAGCGTAACACGCTTTCCAAACTTGTATCTAAATATTGCTCTTTGCACTTGATTGAGAGCTCTATGCACCCTACCTCCTTTACACACCAAGGAGGTAACACAGACTACCACTTACCTTCAGAAGGCGCGTAAATCGTTGTTTATCTTCGGGTATTCCCCCTCTGAGTGTCGGGTATTCCCAATGTATATCGAGCCCATCAAACGAATGATTCCTCAAAACTTCGATTGAGGACCTGATGAAAACTGCCCTGCTCTCAGGTGACGTCACCATCTGGGAGAATGGTTGAGAATACAGACTCCATCCCCCGACGGCCAGAAGAACTTTTAGCCTCCAATTTCTTTGCTACAGTCGGTTGAGATTTGAATATCTGGAAGTTACAAAGTGTATGTTTCAAGTGAATTATGTAAGATAATACAAGAAAAACGTAAGTTGCTCAAGTAAACACGAAAAAATATCGATTAAAAAAAACAACCATCTGAAAAGAGATCCTTTAATTATCATACATAATCGGGCCAGCGTAGCAGTATTTAAATTTTTAATTTTTATTGCAAACCCTCCAGGAAACAACCCAGTTGTACAAGTCCTTTCTGTTCTCGAACCTTCCGAGCAAGGATCGGTCTCGTTATCCATCTGCGCACACATGGGCAAAGCAAGTCACACGTACTCTCGGTTGACTGAGCTGCGTGCAGGCGACTCGATGAATGAACAACATTCTTATTGTTTTAAATGTCCGTGTTTCTTACCCTTGACAATTATCTATTTGTGTATTGCATAATCCAAGGAAAGTCTATTACAACTTCTATAGAAAAGGATATTAGGCAAGAAAAAAAAATACCCTGTGTGTTTATCAAAAGGGTCTAACGTTTAGTAGTATGTCCTGCGATACACGATTAGTTTTTTTTTAAGAGCAAATAAGTTTATAATTGTCTCCCCTGAAACACACATGATTTCTAACTATGAATCCTTTAAGAACTGCAATTTCTAAAAGTGTATCTTACTAGCCAAAAACATTATAATTGTGCACCTGATTCACCACAAGATTTCAACGTGTTTTCTACTAGCTACACAATTTTTAAGTGTGTAATCTACTAGCCAAACAAAACCAAATTGTGTATGTTTATAGTCGTGCAAATTATAAAGTAGTATCTTCCAAGAAATATAAACTCAATTAGTATAAATTACAAGCTCAACAGTTTCTAATGGTTTTTGTAACATGCTACTCCTTTCTAATTTCTCATCTTCCATGCCATTACATTTCTAAATATGTATCTTAGATACAAACACGAAATAAAATTATGTATCTTACGAGTGAAACTAACTCTAGTTATTTATCTTACATGACCTACATTTCTAATTCTGTATCTTACATGACAATACATTTCCAACTCTTTATCTTATGTGCCACCTAAATTATAATTTTCTATTTTACGAGTCACAGATACTCAAATTATGTATCTTACAACCCACAAAAACTATCATTCGTTATCTTAAACGCCATTTCCCCACCTTGTTAGATCGTTGTCCCATTCTTTAGTGGACAATTTATTGTCTTAAACCTTAGCAAAGGCGTAGATGACATGGGTACAGAGGTCAGTATTAACGTAATCGGGGTAGAATGTCATCGGCTCTTCGCGGTACTGCACCCAGCTGGTTATGTAGCACACGATCCGTTCACACACCCCTGGAAGGAATATCAAAAAGTTAATGATAGCCCCTATGTGTTGTGAAACATATTACAAGATTGCAAGACATAATGAAAAAAGCATAAAAAGAGGTAAAAAACAGAAAACTATCAAAAGTTGAATATTTTAAGCGCTTTTAAAATCGACAGAATGAAATGAAAGTTATACCTTTAAGTGTTTACACTTTTTTTCATATTTCATGTTCAATTCCTCTTCTTCACACAATCATTTTTAGCCCTGATCTTAAGAACGGCTTCATTCAACGATCAGAAAAAATGTTCTCAAAGTCTGATTGAGGGTTAAAACTTGCTTTTTGCATGGGGGGAGATTACGTCCGCATATATTTGTTAATAGGAAATAAATGAATAAAACAAAAAGTTAATAAAATAAATAAAAGATTTATTTTACATTATAAGATGTTTTGATAAATGAACATGTGTTCAAAATAACTAGATTACAGCTTAAGTATAATTAATTATTTAAAAAAACAAAAAAATTCTTCATTTTGGAGGGGTGATACCTTAGTATCAATCATATATTGTTTAATATAACCATAATGCCTTAGATGCTATATATATATATTTAACTTAATTCTTACTGACACACGAGGAGAATCCACAGGATATATTTAATACCATCTTTAAAAAAAAATGATACTAATTTAAAAAACCCAAAAAAGCCCCCAGTAAAAAATAAAAATGTATGCTTATGACATCTTCATTTCACTATTTTTTCTGAAAATACATCGGCAATTTTGTAAAAAATTTTGGTTTATTACAATTAATTGATCGTTATCACATTGCAGCAACTTTAAAGTGACACAGATTTTATTTATAACAATATTAAAACAGCAATATCCACTCCGTATTACAGTAAAATGACATAAAACTTGTCACAATACCACAATACCTAATTACACTCCTTGTCAAAGTAACTCGATGCCAGTTACACTCCTTGATTCAACACCACAATACTCAATAGCAAAACCTTGTCAAAGTACAACACTTCTGAATCACATTCCATGTTACAGTACCTCAAAACCCAATTACACTCTTGTCACAGTCCATTGCAAACTATTTTCAACTAATGTCTCACTACTACGACAATAATTCCAACCCCTTGTCACAGTACCATGCCCCCCACGATAATAATGTAGGAAATCATCATAAAAGCAGAATAAGCCGAAGTCGTATTTTTTAACATACCAACAGCAATGAACTAGGAATATGCTAGTCATATAATTAGATGCGCTAATAAAATAATGTATTCACTAAAAATTTTGAAAAACGATTTGATGATTTAACTTTTCTCCAAAGTTTTCGCCACTGTTTCTTGTGTGAGCCAAGAACTTGGAGACTTCACTTTGTCTTACTAGACAAAGAACCTAGAGTCTTACTTTTTTCTTGATAGATCAAGTACCTAGACAATTCACTTTGTCTAATGGTGCAAGTACCAAGACATCTTCATTGTTTAAAATGTCATTATACAAAATTCATGACTTCAGAAAATTCTCAAAAAATTATTCCCACGACTCCACCTGTTGTCCAATGTCTTGTAGACTGGATCCCTGTTACACCCAAGAAACACGTGAACACAACAATTATTACATCCCTTGTTGGTACAGCTATTAATGGCAGATAGTGTATGAGCTTGTCTTTTTTAACACAACATCAGCTGTCAAGAGACATTTCAAATTAATATTAAATTACGAGGCTCAAAAATTGTCAAGCCGAGATTAGGGATGGGTATAAAATAATTTACAAGTCGGCCAAGTATTGCATGTTGGGGGGGGGGGGGTAGATAAAAACTTATAAGTTAGCCTTTGAAAATTGATTTGAATATTTTTGTTAAAAAATAATTTTTGTAAACATATCTATTAGCTATTTAATCTATAGTTTTGTTAGGAAGAGCAAATAAAACTTCAAACACGTTCATTATTTTATCGCCGATTATTTCAATTCTTTGGGCAGAATATTTGATGTAACTAAACAAAATTAAATCCCCCCATTAAAAATTTTTCTCTGAAAGATTCCTCTGACAAATGGGAACAATACGGTTACATGAGGGGAAAAGGTGTACATGAATTATTTTTTTTTCGTTAATTCATATAAAACCGAATATTTTTTGCCGCATATTTTTGCCGTTTCATTCAAGATAAGCCCATTTTGTCGAGGTTGGGAGCGATATTTGCCCTCTCTGACTAGCATGAACAGCTGGACTAGTACGGACATCTAGCTTGACTAGCATGGACAGTTAGCTTAAATAGCATGGACAGTTAGCTGTTAAATAGCATGGACAGTTAGCTTAAATAGCATGGACAGTTAGCTTAAATAGCATGGACAGTTAGCTTAAATAGCATAGACAGTTAGCTTAAATAGCATGGACAGTTAGCTTAAATAGCATGGACAGTTAGCTGAAATAGCATGAACAGTTGGCTAAATAGCATGGACAGTAAGCTTGACTAGCATAGACAGCTGAACTAGTATGGAAATTTGCCTGCACCATCTTTGACAGTTAGTTTGACTAGCATTGACAGCTCAACTACAATGGACAGTGAGTAAACTGAGAAAGTATAAACATTTAGCTTGGCTAGCATGGACAATAAGTATGCTGGACTAGTATAAACATTTCGCTTGGCTAGCATGGACAATAAGTATGCTGGACTAGTATAAACATTTAGCTTGACTAGCATGGACGGTTAATATGCTGGACTAGTATAAACATCTTGACTAGCATGGACGGTTAGTATGCTGGTCTAGTATAAACATTTAGCTTGACTAGCTTGGACGGTTAGTATGCTGGTCTAGTAGAAACATCTTGACTAGCATGGACAGTTAGCTGGACTATCATGGTCAACTGCACTATGATGATCAACTAACTTTTTAAAAAAAAATAAATTTGTTTGAGATAAAGTGCAATATAAATAATCAAATTACAGTTATTATTATTATTATTAAAGATATTTCAAAGAACGTTGGGGATGGGAACGATTGGCTGAGAGAACAGACACAAACACAGCACCACAAAGTAATGAAGAAAGAAGCGAGTAAATACTGACACATGTGCACAGCGGTTGACGTTACATGCCCAACAGCCATTTACTAACATCCCTCGTAAACCATAAACTGTGATTTGTCGACCCTAGATTTAGCCATCTTTAAACAAATGGGAAAAGAACGGGTTAAAAAACATTTGTTTTTAAGAAATTGATTCTTCTGAGGCTGGATTCATGTACTTTCCATGTGCATGGCGGACGCCATAACCACGGCACTACGAATCATATGTTAATCTGTGAAGTACAATGAAGATGAATGCAAGATGTATTGTTTGCTCTACACCTAGACCTTCTTTTTTTTCATCCTAATACGCTTCACCGCTGTGATCTTTCGACCCCAAAGGGGGTTATTCGTCATGCACATTTGCACATGCCCATTTAAAAGACATGTATATATAAAGATTACTAGACTCAACCCGCAGCCTGGGCAGACTTGCTCAAAGATAGTGCAAAGAAAATGGGAGAGGGAAGGACAGACACAAAGTACATCACGAAAAATTAAGAACAACGCAAATGAACCTAGAGGGCTGGGATAACTATCGACGAAATGTTGACCCTGAAAACATGTGCACTGCGGTTAGCAACTTGCCACCCATATCCCTGCAACACCCTAGTTTGCCAACCCATAAGCTGTGAATCACCGATCCTTGCAAGTGTCGTTTGCCTAGATTATTTTTGCTCGTCTTGTGATTGTTCAGCTTATATGTATACAGCTAAGTAATTAAAGCTCTTCCGTGTAATCCGTTCGTTCATTATGGTAAGTTTTGAAATTCGATTGTATTTTTTATGTTTATCAGCATAGTGGCAACATAATATTTCTTCATTTTGATCAACTTGATAGAGTGACATTTAAATGGTCATTGAAAATATGTCAATAGATGTCAAAAGAAACTCATCACGTTTGAGAGGCAAGTGAACTTCACAAGGATCGGAAGGACCACTAAAGATCAGTTATATAGACACATGTTGACTCGGATTTTAACTCGAGGTCGTTATCAGATGTAAATGATGATACAAGTGGTAAGTAGTTCGGACATCACAATAGTTTTAGTATCATAACCATATATCATATGAGAAATATTTATGTACTTAACATATCGTTGAGTAGAGAGTTTGACTATTTTTCCGTTACTGAGAACGTCGCTGAAGTTATCCATTTGTTGAGAAACAAAGTTTACAGTCATGTTGCAAAGTCATGTTCAAAAGGAAAGTGAGGAAGAGGGCGGAATTGACAAGAACATAAAAAAGAAAATAATTTAAAAATAATGTTTTAGCATGGGGATGAATCCAAAACATTACACGTGTTGGCGGAAGTAATGATCACTTTACTACTAAATACACGTTAATACGTGACGGAACAAGGACAGTGAACTCAAGAAGCATTATTGATCTCGATGATCCCCCCACCTCGGCCACTACCTTTGCTTTCAACCATAAACTTATTGGTCGGTGTTCAAGCACCATGAGGGTCATTAGTCATACTTTTTTGCCCATGCGCGGTTAAGGGGATTATGTATAAATACGATTTTGAAAACTTTTTTAGGAAAAAAAAATGTTATTTAAGATTTCCGCTTTGTTTCAAACATAAATAATTTTTTAAAAATTTAATTGTATCAATTATAACGTGAATGTGTTTCAAATCCAACGAATACAGAAAAGTCATCACCTTAACACATTAATTCTATTTTGCTTACGTACGTTGTCATTTTTTGGTTTGCTTTTTTTTTTTTTTTTTTTTTTTTGGTTTCTCTTTTATCATTATTAATCGTAAATCAACAATCATTTTATAAAACAAATTTTAAAAAATTGAATATTAACGTACAATAATTTTCAATGATTAAAAATTATATTTCAAAATCTGCCTACCGACATGGCTTTTATTAACAAAACATAAACAGCGATCATAAACTATTATTTTTATTCAAACTAATATCCTCCTTACTTAAAATCTAGAAAAGTTTTGTTAGTTAAGAGATCTACAGTATAAAACTTTGTTTTGAAATTTGATTTAGATTTGTGTTTTATGACGTTCATTTCACATTGAAATCTAGTTGGATACATTTTGGTGACGCCCATAATAATAATTCTATAGGCATAACATTGTCTAAGGCCTTGACGGAGAACACGACAGATAATAATACTTAGATCAAAGTGTAAACTTTATATTAAAAATACAGTACAATTTTAAATAAAATTATTTTTAACGTCAAAACCAAATATAACTTAGAGATTTTTAATATTAAAATACTATAAACACGTCTCGTACCAATCGTGTACAACTTATTCCCTTAGTTAAGTAATTTCTTTGAATTGTTGATCATAAAACTCCACATCTCCAAAATCCTCTGATAATATCATATAAGGTTACATTGAGGTAGTTCGTTGAACGTTGTTTACTGATTTCCTGACTGCGTCTTAATGTTATTAAAGAGTTTTCTTATGTTGCACTGTTGAGCTGCATCTTCTCGTTTTTTCCCAAGCTTATCAAAGTCCATCTTGTCCCTCTTCATGCTTTTCTTAACTTCCATATTTGCCTCTGCATATTCTTTCTGTGATACATTGCGGTATAAATTACTTTTGATTAATCCTCTATTCTTTCTTTTCATTTCTTCTACTTTTCTTAGTGTTCCTAATGTTATCCATTCTTTGTGTGCCCTTTCTTTTCCACAGCACTTCTTGGCTTTTTGACTTGACTGTTTCTTTCAATCTTTGCCACTTTCCCCCAGTTGTCCCGTCTTCGAGTACTTTACGTAAGGTTTGGAACTTATTAAATAATGAGATCTTGATTCTTCCTTTTTAGCTTGTTCCTTCACAAGGGAGTTATTATAACAATAACTTTATGCTTCTTGCTCAGGAAAAAGTCTTTTCAACTTCAATTTCAGCCTGGCTACACGAAGATTGTGGTCTGAGCCAACCTTAGCTCCCCTTTTTACACGTATGTCTTTGAGAGATTGATTGAGTTTTTTATGAATACATAATTTGTATATTTCGTGTATTTTTCTCATGTCCGGCTGACCCGTGAAGCTTTATGCATTTCTTTCGCTGGAAAATGCTATTGCACAGTGGCCAGTTGGCACATATGTCCGCAAATATCTTGCAATTGTCGTTCATCTCGACTATATCTGCTATCGAATAATTTCTTCATACACAGTGTTGTTGCTGCCAATCTTAGAATACAAGTCTCCCATTAGGATGACGATTTTTCTCTATAGACGACTCATGACAACATTCACAAATCTATTATAGAATTCTTCTTTGTTTCCTTCAATCTCTTTCAATTGTTATGCATAGTGTTGGACGACATCTGAGGTAATGCTACGTCCCCTATTTAGAAAGAGTGCAAACAGAAGTTGAGGTCCATGAGAGCTGCTTGTGTTGCTCTTGATAACATCATGGAATTATCCATTGTATGTGGGGCTACTTCTTCTTCTTATCCCGAAAAAAACTCAATCTCAACTGAGATTAATCTCTTATGGCCAAATCCAGTCATCTAGATTAACTGATTCAAAGATTGTTGAGCGTATAGCTACTAATCTAAGTTGCTAATTGTGCTTCTTTACAAGCCTAATATGTACATCGTGCGGACATTCCAAACTCCTATGACTGTTGTTGTACTGGTAAAGATGATTGTTGACATTTATCAACTATATAACTCAGAAAATTTAACCTTTAAAAACTGTATAACTCACCCTTTCGAAATTTACCAACTTCAAAAGTCTGCTACTCTTACATTTACCAAATCTATAACTAATAAACTCTTACATTTATCTAGTCATCTAATAAATCACCACCTCTAACATTTACCAATTGTATAAATCACCACCTCTAACACTTAACAACTCTTTAACTCACCAACTCTTACATGTACCAACCCTATAACTCACCAACTCTTGCAAGTACCAACTCTAACACCTTGACATTTAATCCGAGTCACGCATTGAAACTTGATGTTGGCAAATAACAGAAACAAATTACATATTAGTATTTTCGTATTTATTTAGCATTTAGTTGTTCATTGTAAAAGTCGAGTATCCGATCACATTCTTTCTTGACTGCATTTGCCAGAGGATATTTGCCCTGATTGCACTGGGTCCCGTTGAAATCATCCATGTCAAGCATCCATATCATCACGCCACCCAGTGATAAGCTATGCATGTGATAGACCTGTTTAAGATATAGCGGATAGTTTATTATATAAATGTAAACTAATAAAGGTTAAAGCCCTGACTGACTGGCTGACTCACTGATTCATCACTAGTTCTCTAACTTCCCATGTAGGTAGAAGAAGAAAAATTTGGAAGTTGTTTGGTACTCTTTATTTCTTAACGAAAATGGGCGAAAAATCAATTTTATTATCTCTCTCACGTTGGGCAGGCGGTCAAAATAATTTTTTTTTCTATACATTCGCCATAAATATTGAAAATACCAAATGTTCATGTTTCCCATATAGGGGCATATAGGTAAAGGCTTAATTTTTAATACATGCTCTTAACTATACATTGAAATTTTAAAAAGTTAATTTTCCCACTCATTCGAGCAGGGTCCCCAAAAAGTTTTTTTCCTGAGATGAGCTATATGCATATTAAAAATCACTTATTCTCCTTTTTCACGCATAGGTAGAAGCACGAACTTTTGGAAATTTTTAAAGTACACGCTCCCGACGAAAATTGACACAAAAGCGTTAAAAATCCCTCTCATTTGGGCCAGGAGCCCATATATTTATTTAAATATTAAAACCGACTCATCTGTAATTCTCCAATTTTCCGTGTATTTAGGAGCATGAAATTTTGGGATGTTGTAGAAAATCACCAATTTAATTTTTTTCGTGTAGATTAAAGCATCTGACTTCGGAAATTGTTTAGGTACATGCTCCCGACGATAATTGAAAACAAAAACAAAAACTTTCCTACTTATGGGGGCCGGGACCCCAAAAATGGTTTTTTTCCGAATATAAGCTATATAAAAAAATAAAATTCCTAATTATCATATTTACAGTGTAAGTAGAAGCATTAAACTTTGTAAATTTATTGAATACACAATCTTAACAAAAATTGGCAGAAAAATGTTAAAATTCCTTTTCATAAGGGACCGTGGGCCTAAGTATACGGATCCTGATCTTAAAAATCTACTTATCACTAATACTAAAACTTCGCGTGTAGGTAGAAGCATACAACTTTGTAAATTTTTTAATTACACGCTCTCAACAATATTTGGAAAGAAGATGAAATTCCCACTCATGGGCGCCGAGGCCCGAAAAACTGTTTTTCTTAATATGAGCTATATAAATTTTAAAAAAAAAGAATTTTATTATTCCCCGTGTAGGTAGGCACATAATACTTTGGGGAGTTGATAATTTCACATTCTCGATGGCAGCTGGTTTAAAAATATTTCATATGTCCTCTACTCAAAACCGTGGGCCCAAATGTAGCTATTTCAATATATATACATTATATAAAATGAAAATCACTATTTTTTTTTAATTCCCAGTTTAGGTATAAGCTTGAAACTTTGGGAAGTTGATAAGTATAATCTCCCGAAAAAAGGTACCAAAAAATGTAAACATTTCCTCTCATAGGGAACCCGGGCCCCAGAATTATAATTCTATAATTAAAAAACGACACATCACTTATTATCCAATTTTCCGTGTAGGTAGGAGCATGAAACTTTAGGAAAAGTCAATGTAAAGGAAATTTGAAATACACACTCATGGAGGCAGGTGCCCCCAACATTTTTTTTTTCTTTTAATGTGAATTTGTAAAAATAGAAAATCTATAATTCTCTTATTTCCGGTGTAGGTAAGCAAGGTAAAATTATTATTTAAATTTTTAAAAATTCCACTCATGGGTGGCTGGGGCCCAGATTTTTTAAAAACCTAAAATGGGCTATTTACAACTGAATCAACACTAACTCTCTAGGTTTCCGTGTAGATAGAAGCTTTAAACTTTGGATACTTGTTCAATATCACCCATCTTCCGTTAGATTCTACTCACAAGCAGAATCTTACAATCAAAACAAGTCAGGGCATGGAATCACTACACATTCACAACACATTACTCTAATAAATCATGGAAAAATTGGCCTTAATACATGAAACAACATAATATACATACAACATATTCATAGTACCTTAATCTATTTCCTCATTGAAAAAATACTACTGCCGCTTTAGAGAAAAGAAGCAGTCCTCTACTCGAATGACATTGTTACATAGTCTAAAAATAATTCATTTCAGCAGCAATAACAAAAATAGTTTTACACATGCGCAGTCTTACATTGTTATGACACAAGCAATAATCATTTTTTATATCAATATACACCTACAATATACATATCTATAATTACACAAATAGTACATCATATATATACAAGATCTCAGATGAGAACGATAAAAAATGTATATATATATATATATATATACAAGATCTCGGGTGGGAAACTCCAAGAAAAACATATTTTTACAAATTAAAAAAAAAAATTACCAATCAGGCAAAACAAAAAATGCTAGTACTTGTCCACCTCATGGGACCTTTTGAGGAGCAATCACTGCTCTATGTATAATTTTTTACCGGGACCTGTGCTATTGAGATATATTATACCAATATAGCCACAGTCCTATTTGGATATAACACAGCTCACCGTTTCTGCCACACAGGAACTTGGTTAATTGTATAACAAAAACTGCCCATCTCTCATGTTGTACAGGACGTCGTAAATTATATCCCAAACAGCTTATCTCCTCTGCCATACATTTCTGAATAAATAATAGTACATGATCCTCATCACTATTGGCATAAAACACATCTTCATTGTGTAAATAATCAAAATCGTCATAAACATATCTACAAGATGAATATTCAAGAGTACTATATTAACAGGTTACACAGGTTGCTTTAACTGAATCTACTGGTTCCTCATATAAATTCTTACGATATTTATTACAGGATTGCATCCAGCATGCGGTAATCTTACAGGAATAACCACTTATTCAACTGTAATATTTCAGCATGATTGTATTTAACCCCTTACAATCACTTAAATCAAAATCATGTGCATCTATTAATACATACTGCCTATGGAGATAACAACTTATCTATCCAAACCCATAATTATCTTCATCATACATAACCATCAACATATATTCATAATGGTCAGCAAAAAGTTTTCATACACAATATTTCAACAAGCTCATAATTTCATTGAACTATCAACATTATCATTAATATATCCTGAGCTCTTAAATACCCACACGACCGTTCTATCTGTTTCGCTCTTCATAACCCGACTGAAACGTAACCCTGTCCTTTTTCTCAGTCAAGGTCGTTTCATTCAGTCTCACTGTCCAAATCCTATGAAACCCGTGTTTGACCTGCATTGACTTTTGAGGTCATAACCATGTCCTGTGTCTACCTTTATCTCCTGGTCGCCGTAACTCGACCGAATTTTGTCTATTCACTGATCACAACTCACTGCCTCCTTTACTCATTGCCGAGATAAAAAATCTGCAATAATGTTATCTTCCCCTTTAATGTAGTCAATGTTAAAATTATACTCTTGTAAAATCAGGGCTCATCTGGCAATCCGTGAATTTTCAAATTTAGTCCTATTTAGGTATTTTAACGCTTGGTAATTACACTGGAGCGTGAATTTTGTACCCATTAAAAAGTATGATAATTTCTGAATTCCCCATGCTATGGCCAAGCATTCGCTCTCAATTGTTGAATATCTCGTCTCCCTATCCATTAATTTACGACTGATATATTTAACTGGATGGAGTATGTTGTCTCTATTCTGCATCAAACACGCCCCTTATCCTGTCATCGACGCATCCGTGCGAACTATGAACTTATCTTTAATGATTTCGAGAATTAAAATAGGGTTATTTGATTAATGGTTTTGGATTATCTCCAATGATTGTTGGCATTCGTCAGTCCAATATATTTTATTCGGTCTACCTTTCTTTGTTAGGTCTGTCAATGGTGCTGTTATCGTAGAAAAAGTAGGTATAACTTTTTTACAGTAAAAGATAAGGCCGACTAGTCCTCTTACTTGTCTCTTATTTTTGGGACGTCCTATTTTCAGTACTTTATTTATATTGATCATGTCCGGTTTTAAGAGACCTGCCCCAATTCTTTGTCCCAGAAATCGATAGCCTCTTTCCCTATCTCCATCTTAGATGGTTTAATTGTGAACCCAGTCTTTCTAAGGATTTCTAAAACCTCTCTAATAATTGTTATGTGGTTTTCCCAGTCGTCTGTGTGTATACAGATATCGTCAAAATAAGTAGCCACCTTGGAATAACTTACTGACTATTTTATTAAACGTAGTTGGAGCGGTCGCCAACCCAAAAGGCATAAAAATGAAATGGTATAACCCATCAGGGTCTTGAAAAGATGTGTATTCTTTGCTTTTCTCTTCAAGGGGTAATTGCCAATACCCATTTGTCAAGTCCAATTTCGTAAAATATTTGGCTTTATTCATGTGCTCTAGTAGTTTATCTTGGTTTGGTACAACCTCTGCTACTTTTTTTGTCATTGCTTTTAACTTCCGATAGTCTACGAAAGTCCGAATCGGCCCATCTTTCTTTTTAATTAGAACTAAAGGGGAGCAATACGGTGACCGTGATTCTTCTATTATTCCCAGTTCCAACATCATATCTATTTCCTCTTTTAGGTTTTGTACCATATGGACATGTATTGTATAGCGCCTCAAGGTAATAGGTTTAGGATTTAATAACTCTATTTTATGCGTACCCACCGATGCTTTCCCGGGAATATCTGAAATAAGTTCCTTATATTCTTGCATCAACTCATCAATTTCTTTTTTTTTTTGCCTTTCGTTCGGTAAGTTCGTTACTAATGTTAATACCTGAAATATCTTTGATATTGATCACCGGAAGGTTCTCAACGTCGTCATTATTTATAGGTTTTGTTTCTTCTTCGGTTTATTACTGTGGCATTCGAACCATTCGTTTTATGTTTACTTTTGTCTGCTAACGGTACTTCTGACTCTGTGTAATCACGGTTAGTTTCTACAAACTTTGAAATTCTATTAGGGTGATAAACTTTAGGCTGACTTCCCTTCTCAATTTCTACATTAAATTTCGGTAATTCCTTCGTGACCGTGAATGGACCTTCTGAATACAGAGCGAGTTTATTTCCTTTTTGTGGTTTCAACACAAGTACTTTGTTACCAATTTGTATATATTTAGCTATAGTCTTTTGGTCATAATACTGTTTATACTTATTCGTCATTTCTTTGGCGATTATTCGTGTTTTCATTATGCCTGATTATATTATGTTTTTAAGTTCAATTATATAGTCGTAAATGGTTTTATCATTCTCTGTCTTATTGTCATTCGTGAGTATGTTTCTTAAAATTGACATGGGTCCTCTACCCTTTCTGCCGAAGAGGAGTTCATATGGAGACATTGTTGTTGTCTCGTTTTGCACTTCTCGATAAGCTAACAGAATTGCCGGTAAAAATATATCCCAATTGTTGGGTTCCTCACATGCCACTTTATATAACAGGCTTTTCAGGGTGCCGTTTAGTTTTACTACCATCCCGTTCGATTGCGGGTGGTAAATAGAAGAGTGACAGGATTTTATTTTTAACAGTTCACACACTTGTTTTTGTACATATCGGAGGAGAATTGGTGCCCATCATCTGATAGGATCTCTTTAGGGAATCCCATTCTAGAAACTATTGTTAATAGAGCCTCATACATGTTTTTTATGTTATATTTTTAATGGAATAGCCTCCGGCCAACGCGTAACCATATCTACCAATGTAAGAATATATTTATCCTTATTGTCACTTAGTTGTAATGGCCCTATAATGTCAACTGTAACTTTCTGTAAGGGTATTCCAATCACTTCCATTTGACCTAATTTTATGGGTTTTATGCTCCCTGGTTGTACGTGCTTTTTGACAAAAAGGACTTGACTTAATGAATTATTTGATATCTCTGCTCATCTGTGGCAAGAAATAATGTGAAAAAACTATATATTTGGTTCTTATGACCGACATGTATCCAGCCAATGATGTTGTATGCGCTGTTTCTAAGATTAATCGTTGGTATGTTTTTGGAATCACTACTTTTTTCTACTCGGTTTTCTATAGTATACGTAAAATTTCTGTAACGTATGTTATTATTTACTTCAAACGTTACTATCCCTTGCTTAGTGATTTCAACCGTCTGACTGTTAGCTTTTTTCTATTGTTTAGATAACCCCTTATCTGTAGCCTGCTCCTCAGCTAAATTAATGTGTTCTAATATTTTAGGTATGGTTGTAATAAGAGTCTTCATTTTTGTTATCCTCCATTTATCCCGTTTTTAATTTGCGCCCTGGTAACAACATTACTAATATGGCATACTATGTAATCTTCTGCTCTCACGTTTCCTAAAATCACGTCTGTCGTGGGATTATCAAAAAGCGCTGCCAGAAATTTTCCGCTGACATAAGATGTTTTTGTGTCTACTATGGCAGTTTTGAAAGTTTTTACTGTACCATTAATCCTTCTTACTGTAAATGTTTGGTCGGTATAGTTCTGTCTAAGCACTAAGCTCTTCCTACACCCTACAATTGTACAGCCCGTGTCCCTCAGTGAAGAGGCTTCTTTCTCTAGCTACAGGCATTTTTCAACCTTCAATTTATCCGTCGATTTGTTAAAGAGGTCTTCCATACTTCCAACCCCTTGTGTTTCTGGAGCCTGCCCCTCTTCTCGGCTTTGTCACCATTCCTAGCGGTAATTATTCCTTTGATAATTAGCACTATATCCCTTTTTCAGCCTTAATCTGGATAGCGATTCTCATTTTTCTGATGACAATTGGCCATTAAGTGACCTCTCTTACCACATTTAAAGACCGGCCCCATTACTCGGCCCTCTCTGGAACGACTTCTAGCCTTTGTTCCATATTCTCCCCTCTGCTCTGACACACCCCTACCAAAGGCAGCGTATTATCTTTTCTGGTTAAGTGCTTTCCCCCTGACGATTGAATGTGGTCGATTTGCGTCAGTACCTCTTCGCAGTAGGGGGCATTACTTATTAATATGCATTTGACGGCCTCTCCCTTCACATTTAATAATTATTTATTCATACAAACCAAATCTCTCAATACCTCAAAGTTCTCTCCATCTTTGCACATGCCACCCAATGGTCTAACGTTTTAACTAATTTTGAGTGAAAAGCTCTAAAATTGTCATTCTCATGGACTAACTTGTTCCAATGTTTGCTATGTTTCTCCCCATTGTATCCTGCATGATGTATCAGTAGTCGCTTGACGGTCTCATAATCTTGTAATTTTGTCCTTACGTCTTCTGTCATTAGGAATGTTTGTAACTCCCCCGGTAGTCTTTCTTGGAGCTCTATACTCTATTCACTTTTTGGCACTTTTGCCTGTGTCACTACATATTCGAACGTTGCTAAATATTCGTCCACCTCATGAGACCCATCACATTTGTGTAATTTAAAAAAAAAATTCGATTGTCTCTCGATTGACCTGTCATGTCCCGTACCGTTACCCTTGCCTTAATTTCTGACAATTTAAATTCATGTTCCCATTCTTTCTGTCTTATGAACTCCCCACGTTCTCTCTGTTTTTCTTCATATTCTCTCTGTTACCTTAATTTTTTCTCGTCATACTCTCTCCGTTTCTCATCATAATCTCTCTGTTTTCTTACTTTTTCTTCTGCTTGAAACTCTGCCAATTGATCCCTCACATATTCATCCAATTTCTCTCCTCTAATTGCCAGTTTTCTCCTGCTTTCCTAAATAACTCTAATTTTTCGTCAATGCTGACACCTTTACTCTGACTTCTAGCTTCCGTCTCTACTTCCTACTATTGTCCATAAACAAGGGGTTTGAGGAAAACTATTTATATCGCTCTCTATTTGACAATAGTCTTAAGGGCAACAATCATATAAAAACAAAAAAAAATATGTGTACTTGCCTTCACTGCCACATCCAGTACACTCACTTTCATATATATGAAAAATCACCTCACATTTGTTCATGAAGTAAATCCAAATTGTTCTTGTCCACACTGTAACCTCTATGGTTACGGGATTCTTGGCCACATATTTGTCCATAAACTAATACCAAATTGTTCTTGACACATTTTTATCTCTACGGTTACGGGATTCTTGACACACGACGACACCGTTGACACTGGGCCGCAACGAGGAGGCGGATGTCTACCTCCTGGACAGGACTATCACTGGCAACACACTTGTATCAGACAGCAATGAGGAGACAGATGTCTCTCTCAAAGACAGGACTTTATCGACAACCACCGACAACACATTGGTCAGCAACGAAGCTTCACCGACACCACGCTGGTCAGCAACGAGGCGTCACCGACAGCGCTGTTACATACATCACACCGGACCTGAGAACTGCGGCCGACGCTCTGATGTTCGACAACACTGTCTCACCTTAGTGTCGTTAGATGCTGTACTTGACAAGAGTCTCCAGAATTCCTCTGACGTAGCCCCCACTGTTGCTTTATGGGTTCTGGATGTAATTAATACAGACGTCTCGACTCTTTTCAAATAGCAGGATTTTTTATTGTGGTACAATTCATGTATAGATACTGCGTCAGTAATACAACAGCTGCCGTAACACCATAAAAACAATCCAGCCATCCAGTTTTTCCAACAGAGGCTTATTCCACATCAGTTTCTATTCTGAGTGTCACGCATTCGAGCCACCTCGATAAAAGAATGTATGACAAGCACTGCACTGGCCTAACGCCCGCCACACACACACGCTGACCGCTACTCCACACAGTATTCACATTCCTCTCTCGCCCTGCTCCGTCTCACACTATTTATAGCCCCTGGGCGAACTCTGCAAAGTCATGGCGTGACATTCAAGTGTCAGTTTAACTGAACACAGTTCACAACATTTTAAAAACAATTTTACAACAAATTCAGTCAGGGATGGCATTCTTATAGATAATTTGTCACATTGTGACAGTTTATTTTTAAAATAGCTTTGCGGTTTAATAATTAATTTGTTACAGTTTAATCCTAAAATTGTACACATTAATCCGCACATTGTTACATCTTAAACTTAAAAAGCAACAAAAATTAGTAATTAAATTCAGGATTGTATTGTTAACTCCTTATTTTCAGTTTATGCATCTTCGAACTCATCTACGTAAATATTGCTTCTGATTTACTATAAGCTATTTTGTATTTAATCTAAGCTATCCTTAGGATTTTAACATATGTCCGAAGTTACAAATTAAAAACAAGGAATCGACTTGCCACTGCAATGTGAAAATATGAAAAATTAATTTTTATAATTGAAAAAAAAAATTAAATCAAACAGGACATGTTCTACACCCTAATACCCTTAAAAACACAAAATCATAATTTATCCATTGACTTCTGCTTTCTCCTTACACATTAAAAGTCTAAGCCGTATCTGTTTGGGTATTATTTGTATGCCACTAAATTCTGATCCTTCACCTTTAAAATATGTTTCTGATAATTTATTCCCACTGATAATTAGTGACCGACAAATCCTGCGATCTATTTTATATTTCATTATTATTTTACATTCATTATGTAATTGAATGAACATCGGTTCTTATTTTATACTAGCAGACCCGTTCGTGCGTTGCAACGATCTCAGTAAAAATGAAATTTAAGAATCATATGAGTGATATGTTTTAAAAACAATTATGCCAGAAACCTACACTGAATAGAGAAAAAAAGTCCAAAGATCATGGCAAACAAATAAATAAAATAATAATTTACAATCTTTTTTTTTAAAAAAACGACATTAAAGGGCTAGGCTCTAAATAAGTGCTTCTTTGTACTCAGCTATGTTTCTCAATAAAGTGTAAAATTGCTTTGGAGAATTAAATTATTAACATGCATTACAAAAAAATTTGGGGCCGCCTACCCGAAGGAATGAATATAAAGAGTTCAGTTTCCTAGAGTAATTATTTATAGACTCTTGAATTTTTATAAGACAAAAAAAACGACATTAAGAGCCCCAGGGCCCATTCACGACAAGATATAAAGCTTAAAACGATCTCAGTAAAAATGACTATTTAAGAATCTAATGCGTGTTCTGTTTTAAAAACTACTATGCCAAAAACCTACACGGAAGTGTGCAAAAAAGTCCAAGTTTCCCAGCAAATGGATAAATAAATCTATATATATATATATACAGCTTTGAAAAAAAATAAAGAAAAAAAACGAAATTAAGGGGCCGGGCTCTAAAATAAGTGATGATTTATTATTTTTTTAATCGCCATTGTACTCAAGCTTTGTTTCTCTATATCGTGTAAAATTGATTTGGGAATTAAATTATTAACGCGCATTACAAAAACATTTCGGTATGCCTGCCCGAGGGAATGGACATTAAGAGTTCAGTTACTTATAGAAAATATTTATAAACTCTTAAGTTTTTATGTACTAAAATTGGCAAGATCCGTTATTTTCTTAGTAACTTAAACTAACACTAATTTTTGTAAAGGTAATATAAAGGAAAAAACGACATTTATTGGCCCCTGTGCCTATTCTGCGCAAGATGTCAATTTCAAAAAGCTTTTCATTTTAATTCAGTTTCATCATTCATATATATTCCTATAGATTGTTAAAAATTGAATGGGGAATATATCTTAAGCATATACCAAAAACAGACATTCGTGGCCCCCGCTTAAAAGTAAATTACATTAGAAGTTTAGTGCCCTATAGCATTTTAATATGGACTACCAAGATTTTGTTAACACATTTTGGTTAAGATCAATTCCTTTACACAAAACTTACGCAAAAACTTAATTAAAGAAAAGAAAGACATGATGGGGCTCATTTAAAGCCAGATGTAAAGTTAAAAACGATGTGCACTTCAATTTGCATGATAATGGATATATTTGTCGTCGATTAAATATTAAATTGACAAAATCTCTTAAACATTAACAACCCCCCCCCCCTAAAAAAGATTATTGGCACCCCCAGACCCGTAGAAATGGTCATTAAAAATTCAGGACCTTATAGTATTTTAATATTGGCTATCAAGATTTTTTAAAACAAAATTTGCTTAAGATCCATCAATTTACCAAGTAGCTAGTACTTAACCTAATTTTCTATTGCTCATATAAGCAAAAAATGTCATTATTGGCCACCGGCGCCCCATGTGTGTTTAATTGACGAATAAAATTACCTGTTAACTTCCTGGGAGTGCACGCAATAGTCTGCAAAAGTTTCATAATAACCGAATACATGGTTTAGTCAGCTATAAACCAGCACCGATTGGGCTGCTATTAGGGGTTAAGGGCTCTATGGTATTTTAATATTGGCTATCAAGAATATAATTGCAAAATTTTGTTAAGATCCATCAATATAGCAAGTAGTTAGCGCTTAAACTAATTTTTATATAGCTAATTTTAGAAAAAAAAATGACATTATCGGCCCCCGCGCCCCTTTAGTGTTAAATGGAGAAAAAAAAGTAGCAGTTACCATTCTTGAAGGGTACTCATCGGTCACAAAAATTTTCATGACGATGGGATACATGTTTTAGTCAGCTTTAAACGACATACACTCATACACACAATAAAGATATAGATATAGAAGGAAAAACATATGTAGGGGCCCCCGGCCACATTCAGTGCACGATATCAATTTAAAAAATCTGTTCATTTTTATTCCATTTCATTAATAATATATAATTTTCGAGATTGTTAAAAATGAATGGGAAAAATATCTTTAAAATTTACGAAAAAGACATTTTGGGCCTCCCGGCCCCGATGAAAAGGACATAAGAAGTTCATTGCCCTTTATTATGTTAATATGGTATACAGACTTTATTTAATAAAAAGTTTGGTTAAGATCCATTTATTTACTCAGTAACTAACGCATAAACTAATTTTTATATAGCTCATATTAGAAAAACATGAGATTAAAGGCCTCAGGGGCCCATTCAAGGCAAGATATAAAGTTCAAAACATCTGTTCATTTCAATACGGATACATTTATCATTATTTGTTAAGAATTTTAATAATTAAATTGAGGGATAAAATCTTAAACGTTTACTAAAACTGGTATTTTTGGCCCCTAACCCTGAAGAAGTTGACATTAGGACTTTAGTGCCCTATAATATTTTAATATTGACTATCCAGTATTTATATACCAAGTTTGGTTAAGATCCATCAATGTAGCAAGTAGCTATAACTTAAACTAATTTTTGTATAGCTTATATAGGCAAAAAACGACATTAAGGGCACCAGGGGCCCATTCAGGGCAATATATAAAACTCAAAACAACTGTTTATTTTAAGATGGATAATAATGGATACATTTATCATTATTTGTCAAGACCTTTAATAATTGAATAGTGAAAAAATTCGAAAACGTTTAAAAAAACACGTATTTTGGGCCCCCAGCCTCGAAGGAGATGCCATTTGGAATTTAGTGCACTATGGTATTTAAATAATGGCTATCAAGAATTTAATTGCAAAATTTGGTTAAGATCAATAAAAAAAGCAAGTAGTTAGCGATTAATTAATTTTTTATATAGCTCATATAAGCAAAAATTTACATTTGGGGCCCCCGGCGCCCCTTTAGTGTTAGATTGAGAAAAAAAATTAGCCAGTTACCATTACGTGAGGGTACTCAACAGTCTTAAAAATTTTCATGACGATCAGTAAATAGTTTAGTCAGTTACCACGGACAAGCACACACACACACACACACAGACATATTTTCATTTTTATATATATAGATAAAAAATCATGTTAAGCCTGGTCCCTATTGGAATTCAGGACGTGTTAGCGCATTTTCGTATTATGTATCAGTACTTATGTTAGATATGAGAATTATGTAGTTATCAGTAATTGTGTTTAGATTTTAGACATATTTTTATATTTTTTCTTGTGTAACGAATATACCTGACATTTTTTTATTTAAAAGTCATTTCTTTACATTTAAAAAAAAAAATATTTTCTCTTTAATCTAACTACAAGTCACCACAAATGATGACGTAAAACTCTCTAAACTTTTACACATATTCTAATGACGTCAACTAAAAAAAAAAACTAATTCTTTTGCACGGTTTCGCACCACTCTTCAATGCTTGAAAAACTACGTATTCTACTTCCGGCAATGGCGGCCGTTCCTTGCTCTAGTGTTATCTCTCGATTCGAAATATTTTTTGGTAGTTTTAACGGGGTTATTTAATGGATCGAGTAACTGAGTGTTGATGCACAAATGGCAGGTCAGGATAAACAAAAAACATATATACCTCATGGGTCTAGGACTTATGGATGCTGAGATCAAGGGTGATGACAGACGGACGGACGGACGGACAAAACGGGTGCAATAGCGCATTCGACTTCTCGAAAATGCGCTAAAAATTCAAAGCGAATTGTGCATTTTTCGTTTTGTTTTCTTTTGTCTAATCAATTAGTTTCCACTTTGTATACTTTATCGTAGTTATAAATTAGACAACAATGTGTGTTACCTTGAACTTGAAGCTTGTAGGGTCGTCATAACTCAACCAGAGGCCGTCCTTGTAATAATGGGGTGGATAATCGGTGACATATCTATGTATGTAACCACCTTCTTTCAATAGTTGGCATATCTTCAATTGGATAAAGTTGGGTGGGATTTTAGTGAATGGATAAAAGTTATATTTTTTACACAATCTTTAAACAAAAATATGTATGCTTTTAAAATAATTGTACATATATTGAATAAATTAACACGACACCAGTTCTATTTAAAAGACCCTTTATGAAACACTTAACTGAAAAAAATCTCAATCAAGCTTTTTTCTTCTTCTACTGACACGATGTTTAACAAATATAAAAAAGAAACAACATAATTTTGCAAATATCCAAATAATGCACTTCCGTTATATGTTGTATTTTATACAATTAGGCAAAAATTGATTTTTTTTTTTTATTTTGTATCGAGACAAAGCTTTATTTGAGATGACAACCACTTTTTTTTTTTTTTGTTAGTATTAAAACAATGAAATTTGATTTGGACAATTTCTTATTGGCTACAGGGTTCATGTTTAGAACAGAAACAATTATCTTCCCCTTGACGCATCCAACTATCGAACCCACCAGAAAACTCACAAAATGTTCACCGCTAGTGGCTCAGTCAAGACTCCGCGACCTGTGACCCACCATGTTCGAGCCATGTCCCTTAGTCACAGTTAATTAATCGTACCTCAAAGTATGCCAACGCTCCCATTGAGCCAGTGTATTGGCCAGCTTTCCCAGGGCCCTTAATCCATGTTCCAAGATCGTGCTTTGTCGGGTGATCAAGATACACGTGTCTTCCAAAAGCGGGAAGGCCCATAACCAGCTGGTTGGCAGGGACACCCAATGACAGCAAATAATCCACAGAAAATCTCTTCAAACAAATACGAGAAAATATATTTTCAAGCAAAACAATAAAAATAACCCTTAAAAAGACACTTTTGAATATAATTCATTTTTAAATAAGAGATAAATTATAGATTTGTTGATGTTCAAATATTTACAGACTGAACGTGACTTAAATCCCAAATGCTTTCAAATGGGGAATGGTGTTCGCGGGTGGTCACCGATCGTTTGAGTGAACTCACAAACTCTTGGATGTTAACAAAAACAATGGCTATTATACATTTTAATAGAAGTACAATTAAAGATCATTAACTTAATAACACTACATTAAAGTGAGTTGAAATTTTGATACAATGAACTGTTAGGTGATACGAGTCTATGTGCATAAATTTCAGCTGTATAATACCACGGGAAGTATGACATTGTATTTTTTTTGTGCCGTACGGAGAGAGAGAAAGAGAGAGAGAGAGAGAGAAAGATAGAGAGATAGAGAGAGAGAGATATGGAGAGGGAGAGATAGAGAGAGAGATAGAGAGAGAGAAAGAGAGAGAGAGGGAGAGAGATAGAGAGAGATAGAGAGAGAGAGAGAGAGATAGAGAGAGATAGAGAGAGAGATAGAGAGAGAGATAGAGAGAGATAGAGAGAGAGATAGAGAGAGATAGAGAGAGAGAGATAGAGAGAGAGATAGAGAGACAGTGAAAACGACAATTTAAAAAAGAGAAACGAATAAATTTTAGAAACAAATATAAAATTGTCTCTTATAATTTTTTTATAAACTTTCATTGAAACCATTCATTATAATTAGTTCTTAAGAGTTTCATTGCATCTTGTCCTGTCAGAATAAAATTCTTATATTTCATTATGCAATACTTATGTTATTGATTACAATTAGGTATTAGAAAGCATGCAAAAGTTACTTCAAATTTTGTTTTTAAAAGTGAGGTTCCTTTGTTTACATTTCCCTTTATCTCAATATATATAATTCTCGTCATGGACAAACAATGCCGGACACCAAGTAGCAGGCTGTGTGACCCCATCGACCAATCAGATTGCAAGGAAAGTTAGTGCACAGCGTAGGAGATCATCAATGTTGAATTGAAGTCAATTGCTATTTTCTTTCAGAGGATGAAATAACATGTTATTCGTAGTGTAATGGTAATAACACTCGCCTAACATGCGGAGGTCACATTTTTTATCCACAGCTAAGACGGTTTTTTTTTTTTAAATTTTCAAAGATTTTTGTGTTTATTCCCATTCATTTCCCCTCTTTGCTGGGAACAAGGGGTTATCCATATATTACGTATGCAACAAAATTCATATTTTTCGTAGCCCCCTCCCCCCGTTGCACTCATTAAATTTCCATGTCCCCCTCCCCCGCCCCAAATTCGAACGTAGTAATTTGCTACCCCCCAAAAACCGGTTGAAAAATTACTTTAAAGCCGGAGTCAAAATGTAATGCTTTTACTCTTTGGGAAAATCCATACAGGACGTCACTAACCTAAGGGGTGAATCATTTGTTACGATGTGTGAAGAGGTTGAAGGGGTGTTTTAAGAAATATGAATTCAAATCAAAATGCGCAAATTTAAATAAAAGTTCCCATAAAATATGTGATTGCTTCAATTAATTTAATGACGTCTTCTGTGGCTTTACACATGTTAGCGATATTAGTGTGCAGCCTTACTAAATACATATTTAAATGACATATATTAATTGGCAAAATGCTAATTTTCACTAAGCAAATAAGGGTTTTTAGAAGTTTTGTGGCGAAGTTTGATAAGGGGGTTAAGGTAAATATAATAGGCAAAAATCGCTGATGTCATATATGAATGGCATTGTAATTTTTTTTTCTAACATTGTGTTTTTCAAGTTGAAATTATTGAAGAAATACAATCGAAAATTTAAATTTTATTGTCTTCAACACTGCATACAAAAATTAAAGCGCCCGGGAATGGAGATGGAGATGGTTCCCACATTTGTGATGATGTAAGAAAGGGAGAGGAGTGTTGTTTAAGAAATCAAAATCACATCAAAGTGTGCGATTTTAAATAAAATTGTATCTTATATGCTTACAATTTATTTAGTTACATTTTCATAGGCTTACGATATTGGGGGGCACATTTACGCCAAACACTTTTTTCAATGACAAAAATGTATTTTGAAACGTGTTAACTTTCAATAAGCTTATAGGGGCGGAGGGTATTCAATAAAGGCTTTGTGACGTCACATTGGAGAACGGGTCTAAGTTTTATGACGTTTGGGACTTGGTGGTCGTAAAATTGTATAAATCCTGTGATGTCATTCATTGACGGCCAAAGAAGTTATAAGATATAACATAATAAACAGTATATAATGGCTGAGACAACAATAGGCGATAGAAAAACTTCTGCTAATTTAAAGAAATGTAAATATAAATCAGACTGATATATTTGGGCGTGCGGCTGGACCAGAAACTCCAGCTGCACAACCATATTCGTGAACTGCGTGCAAAAACCACTGCCCAATTGTCACTAGTGAAAAAGTTGGCAAGCACTGATTGGGGTGCTGATGCAAGAACGATGGGAGCTCTCTTTCTCAGCAAAGTGGAAGGAGCCATTGATTACAGCTTCCCTATCCATGCCTTTGCGAGCAGAACAGCGCTCGAGGACCTGAATAGAGTCCAAAACCAAGCTGTAAGGCTGGTTTGATGGGCGTTACGTACTACACCCAACGCCGCGGTAGAAATCTTGGCAAATGTGGAACCGCTCAAAGTACGGCAAGAGAAAACAATACTAACTACGGTGGAAAGATACTGTAGAAGGGATCGCAACGGACCCTGCTTTCAGCTGCAAGACAGATGGGTAAAACGTACACGACTGAATCGACCCTCCTTTATGGATATGGTCAACGAGCGGGAGGTTTCAGTTAAATTACCCAAAAGCAGGAAAAAAAAATCCATGGTCCCGGCAAGGGGACCTCGAAATGTTACTCTCCACCCGATCTACGTTTTTCAATGGCAAATCCGGCAGTGGGAAAAAATAATCCAATTAAGCTTCAGTACGAAGAAACGCTAAGGACTGTCCAAGCCTACGGTAAAGACGTAGTTAAAGTCTATGCAGACGGCTCATGCTTCACAGATAGACGAAGTGGGTACGGTACACTAATTGAATACCCTGCTGAAGGCCCAGCAGTAACTGAACTGTCTGAACCGTGTGGAAGACTAGCTTCGAGCGGGGACGCCGAACTAGATGCAATTCACAAGGATGTGATAGAGATGCGCCTACACCTATGTAGACGAAAGAGTTTTCCAACAGTCGTAGTCTTCACCGACTCAAGATCCTCCCTGGAATTTGGGCCGGGGCTCTACGGAGACGAAAACTGTCGACGCTGTACTGTAGATCGTTAATAACAATAGATCTCGTGGGGGCATGGTCGTCCTACAGTACATTACAGGTCACGCAAAGATACCACAGCTAAAAACGGCACACTTGCTGGCACAACAGGATGCTGCCCAGCCCCAAATCGAACGCCCAATGACCCAAATGGGGGTAAAATTGTGTCTAAAAGACCATTTCATGGGAAAATGGCTAAAACGATTGGAAAATGGTGACACTGCAAGGACGCTTTACAATAAAATGCCGCAACCGCGCAAGCGAGATCACTGGTGGGAACTGCCTCTTAGCTGCCAGTCCCTCATTACGCAGATGAGGACTGGACATTGTCCAACAAACAGCTTCTTTCACAGGCTAGACAAAAACAGGGAAACCGGCTGCCGTTTATCTTGCATGGCCGAGGAGACAGTGGCACACCTGCTGATCGATTGTTCTGCGGCAATTGGGGACGCGTTAAGGTCAGGCAGCCATCGCACTGCGGAAGAATATCTCCATGGCGATGCCCTTATGTTGAGGCTCGCCGTTGGTATTGTAGGCCGATTATAAGAGTCTGAATGACTCAATCCTCCAATGAGAATGACACATATTTTAGAAATGTGTGAACTTTTGATCTTAATATAGTATTAATAACTTTAAAACAATTACAAGTTCAGAATTTCCTTTGCATTAAAGTATAAAACATTATTGCATATTCGTCTGACTCTGTCGGTTAGGATACCGTTTGCATTCTGATCGGTTTTTGTAATATGTTTAGTAATATGCCAATTAAATTGTGCTTAAGTACGCATTAATTGGAGAACCCCCTTCCATCCCGTACACATCCATACTCAAAATGCTATTTTTCGAAGAACCCCTTCACCCTGTTTGCTTAGGTCATATATGGATGGACCCCATGACTACGCAAAACGGCTGTTCAGATTTCATCGTGTTTAGTTTTTGTCTGTCCTCACACCCCTTTCGTTTCTTTGTTCTATTTTTGAGCAAATCTGCCGCGTGTGCTACGCTGCAAACATCTGGTATGATAAAACATAATAAATTATCTATTGTAAATCCCGCGAAGGCGGTACTCACGCAGGAACGAAATAGTGGAGACATATGGTAACAAGTTATAGGAACGGATTGCCCAAGATTAGTTTAACTATTAACGCTAAATACACTAATTGAAACAAATAAATATATGATATATAAGTGTGTTACAAAGAGATCCCGAAAACCGCAAAAGAAAGGAAAACTTAATTCATAAAAATTACTTTTTTTTAAAGTGAAGATATACTTTAACAATTAATATCGTTGAGCTAAAAAGAAAAGCCTGTATCCATTATTAGATTCCTATTTTACACACAAAAAAAAAAAAAAAAAAAAA
>MUZC01004656.1:116224-127575 GCA_002072015.1 Radix auricularia | reverse complement strand
CCCAAGATCACTGTCATGTATACATACTTTTGTTTTATTTTCTCTAACAATTTCTTTTTTGGAAATAGTTGGATCTTTTAACTTTGGCTTGTAAAAAGTCGTTTTGTTTAATTGTTTGGAAGCCTCTTCAATGTAAAGTTTCTCATCCCACACAACCACAGCTCCACCTTTATCTGGCGGCCTAATAAGATTGTCCTAGCGTTTTTTAAGTCGAAAAAAGTGCTCGTCATTCTTATTTCGATACATTGGAATTTTTAGAGAAATTTGCCAAAGAAATTTATTTTCGGTACTTTGAATGTAAGGTCAAGTGCTTTAGATTGATCAGAAGGAGTGGTCCATGTTGATTTAAGTTGTCGATGTACAGGAAATTCATGACCTTGCTTAGCGTTATTTGTAGGAGTACCTTAGCAGTAAAGCTGCAATCTTCTTAAAGTAAAGAAATGATGGTCACCTGATAGTAATTTATATTTTTCACCTGAGGCCAGAAGAGGTATTAAATTGAGATCTTTACTCAGAAGTGATCTTTTTGGGTCAGAAAGTGAAAGCTCCGGTGGAATACAGACGACTAAGTTTAATTCATTAAACGTTATTTGAGAAGTTGAACGTTTAGGATTATTTGCAATGTTAAGATATCAAATCGTTGTTTTTTGGGCTGCAGATAATAAGTTGGAAAAGTCCCTATTGAGACCATGTTTTATCAACTGAATGAAATTTAATAGCAAGCTCTTATGATGAGTATTCACACGAAGTTGTTTTTCACATTTGTTTATTTTAATAGTTAGTTGAGAAATTACATGCGTGACTCAAAAAAATCGACTTATCGAATATACAAGTGCACGTTGCAATTTCCGATGATGGTTGCTGTCCCGGTAAAGATAATTGTATTCAGCCTGATAGTAATAGCTTTTAGAATTTGACTTTCACTATACGGCGTCATATTTACCTTATTTAAATAAACATCATCTCACAGGACTGAAATATCTTTTGTTCCTCATTACCTTGTTTTTTTTTTAATAACGTCTTTACAAGGCATGGTATTTAGCCCACAGCTAATTTGGTATCTGTCTTTGTTCGGGTCGGGTCTATGTCCTTGGTGGATCCCTCCACTTCTTCAAGTCAGAAAATCTGATTTTTGGATGCCAGGGTTTCTCCCCTCTACCACCATATCTTGTTGGCTTTGCAAAATCCGCCACCTGGGGCGGCGCTCCAGCATATATTATTCTCTCCGTACAAGTATAGAACTGGAGCTAGGTATAGTTTTCGAAATAAAACCAGTTATTCAAACACACTATCAAAATTTAGGACTCTAATAGTAATACATATGCAAGACTAGACATATCCCTCGATAACCAAAGGACTCATTAAATCTGACATTTATCTACTATATAACTCACAAATCTAACATTTCAGAACTATATCACTCATACCCTCTGACATTTGATTTTCCAACTGTATAACTCATACAATCTTCTATTTACCAACTCCATAATGCATCAACTCTGACATTTTCCAACTGTATATCGCACTAACTCTGACAATTACCATTTCTATAACTCTCCATCTCTAACATTTAACAACTCTCTAATTCTTCATTTTGACACATAACACCTTCACATTTAAACAAACTCAGGCATTGAGGCTTGATATTGACAAAAATAACAGAACCCACTTCGATGAAAGTATTTTCCTTTTTATTTTACTTGTCCATTGTATCCGGCGAGTATCCGATCACATTCTTTCTTGACTGCATTTGCCAAAGGATATTTTCCCTGATTGCACTGGGTCCCGTTGAAATCATCCATGTCCATCATAAAAATCATCACACCGCCCATTGTATAGGAATGCATGATCAGAATCTGTTCAAGATATAGCGGACAGTTTAAATATATATCTGAACCAAGGAGCCATTTTACCTGAAAAAGTTCCTTAATATTTGTGTTAAGTAAGAAATTCGTGTGCAATTTTGAACAGCTGTCATAATTTTGGTGGAATATGTATCAAACTTTTTTTTAATATAAAATCTAACCTATCAGTATGCCAGATAATCTCGTAACATCGCAGTTCAAAGGAAACATTGCCAAAAGATCTATATATTTTTTAAAACTTTTATAATAATTAAAATTTGATGGAAATAAAAATTGTTTATTTTAATTATCACATTTTGTAACAGTTTTTTCATTGCATCGTTATAGTTTCATTTTAAGATCTTTAGTTTTTTTTATCATATTTATAGATTTTAATCCTGTAATTGTGCACATTAATCCACACATTTTTACAGCTTACATATAAAAGCAACAAAAATAAAATGTTTTTCGAAGTAAGGATATTAATGTTTACTTCATGTTTTCTTTTTCTGGTAAGTAAACTAAAAAAATATCGCTTGGGATTACAATAAGCTATTTTGTATTTTAAAAAATTAAAAACAAGAATCGTCTTGTCATAGCAATGCCTAAAGTAATAACAATCCCTTTTTTATATTTTAAAAATTAAATTTAAATAAAACACGACAAGTTAAACAATCTGATAGTCTCAAAACTTTAAAATCATATTTTAGTCATTGACTTTTGTTTTTGTCGTTCACATTAAAAGTCTATGACATAACTGATTCGATATGATTTGTAAGACTCTAAATGTTGATTCTTCATCATTAAAATAAGTTTCAGATAATTGTATCTGACCCATTTACTATCGGCCAACAACATCTGCGAACTATTTTACATTTCTTTCTTGTTCTACATTCATCATTCAACTTAATGAGCAGCGGTTCTTATTTTTTCTAAAAAATTGACACCAAATTTTGCAGTTTTCCTTTCGTTTTTCGTTCGTCAATTAAGTTTTTATTTTCTTTTTTAAAATGGATTTTGATCCATTATAAAATAATTTCCTCTTTGTTTACTCCTTTGTTTTTCTAACTTAGACAATGATGTTTGTTACCTTGTAAGAAAAGCTTTTAGGGTCGTCGTAACTCAACCAAAGGCGGTCCTTGTAATAATAGGGTGACTGCTCGATATCATATCTATAGACATTTCCACCTTCTTTCAACAGTTGGCATATCTTGTTTTGGTGGAAGTGGGGTGGGATTTTAGTGAATTGATAAAAGTTATATCTATTACTCTTTTTTGTTGTTAAATTTACACTTTGAACATAATTGTACTTTTATTGAATAAGTTACCATGACATTAGTTATAGTCAAAAGTCCTTATTATGAAACAATGAACTGAAATAAATCACAAGTGAGCTATTTTCTTCTTCTACTGACACGATGTTTAACAGAGAAAAACAAACAACAATTATTTGCAAGTGTCAAGTTAATGCACCGTTGCTTTTTGAGATATTCTATAGGATAAAGCGAATATTAATTTTTTTTTCACTTTGAATCGAGACATAGTTTTATCTGAATGGACAAAATCTTCTTTTTGTTTGTTTTGAATCAATGTAGTTGGACTTGGACAATTTTTATTGGCTGCAGCGTACGTATTTTGGCATCAACAATTATCTCCCACATAAAAACTCCCAACCCCAAACCAACCAGAAAACCCCTACAAATTTTCGCCGCCAGTGGCTCAGCCAAAACTTTAAGACTTGTAAACAACCATGTCCCTTTGTAACAATTCATTAATCTTACCTCAAAATATGCCAACGCTCCCAGTTGCCTAGTATATTTGCCAGCTTTTCCAGGGCTCTCAATCCATGTTCCAACACCATGTCGTGTCGGGTGGTCAAGATACACGTGTCTTCCAAAGCCGGGAAGGCCCATAACCAGTTGCATGGCAGGGACACCCAAAGACAGCAAATAATCCACAGAAAAAGTCTTCAAACAAAGACGAGAAATTTTAATTTCAAGAAAAGCAATAAATAAAAACACTAGCATATTTTTTCAGTAATTGAAAATGACACCTTTTTTAAAGAGTGGTTTCCTAATGTCAATGTGTCGCTAATTCTATTACAAATACTAAAGTTCTTTGTTTATTATTTGGCCTGCTAAGGCAGTACCTGTAAGTGTATGAAAATGCGATAAAATAGTATTGCAAACTTTTGGATCAATTGCCCTAAATAAGTTAAATTAATCATGAAAACAATATGAAAAAAATAAATATAAAAGATCTATCGTTTTGACCAAAAAGACGTCCCGAAGTACTCTAACAAATAAAAAGGATGTGGAATATATAGCGAGTTTCTCTCTTTATCAACATTTTACCTTTCTTTACAAAGGTAGGGCCAACAGACAACAATTAGTTAATGAGTCAAAGGAGTGGCAAACAGGCGAAGCTGAGTTAGTTAGGTCAAGGTAAGGGTCGACAAACCACGCTGATTTAATTAGGTCAAGTTAGGGGTAGACATTCCGCACTTTTTGAAAGTGTTAACATATCACGCTGATTTAAGTAGGTCAAGTTAGGGGTAGACATTCCACACTTAGGTCTATACCACGCTGAGCTTTTGATGTCACGAGAATTGTCAACATACAACCATGTGTGAGTGATTTGATTTCAAAATAAAATCAAATTTTTTATGCTACATGAGTGAGTTCAAAAGAGGGACAACATATCAAGCTGTCTGGGTGATTTTAAAATAAAGCCAACATACTACATTAAACGAGCGAGGCCTAGGGAAGTTCAAACATACCACGCTGAGCATGTCTAATGCCCTCAACGGACTATTGTGTCCCGCTTTGTCGTCCCAGGCGCCATGATAGTTAAACGACTTGAGATTGATGAAGTCCACTTCTCTGGTAACGTCAACGTGGGTGGTTGTAAATAAACGTTTTTAAAATTTTGAACAAATCCNATGAAAACAATATGAAAAAAATAAATATAAAAGATCTATCGTTTTGACCAAAAAGACGTCCCGAAGTACTCTAACAAATAAAAAGGATGTGGAATATATAGCGAGTTTCTCTCTTTATCAACATTTTACCTTTCTTTACAAAGGTAGGGCCAACAGACAACAATTAGTTAATGAGTCAAAGGAGGGGCAAACAGGCGAAGCTGAGTTAGTGAGGTCAAGGTAAGGGTCGACAAACCACGCTGATTTAATTAGGTCAAGTTAGGGGTAGACATTCCACACATATACCTTTACCACGCTGAGCTGTTGATGTCACGAGAATAGTCAACATACAACCATGTGTGAGTGATTTGATTTCAAAATAAAATCAAACTTTTTATGCTACATGAGTGAGTTCAAAAGAGGGACAACATATCAAGCTGTCTAGGTGATTTTAAAATAAAAGACAACATACTACATTAAACAAGGAAGGCATATGGAAGTTCAAACATACCAAGCTGTCTGGGTGATTATAAAATAAAAGCCAACATACTACATTAAACCAGCGAGGCCTAGGGAAGTTCAAACATACCAAGCCGTCTAGGTGATTTTAAAATAAAAGCCAACATACTACATTAAACGAGCGAGGCCTAGGGAAGTTCAAACATACCACGCTGAGCATGTCTAATGCCCTCAACGGACTATTGTGTCCCGCTTTGTCGTCCCAGGCGCCATGATAGTTAAACGACTTGAGATTGATGAAGTCCACTTCTCTGGTAACGTCAACGTGGGTGGTTGTAAATAAACGTTTTTAAAATTTTGAACAAATCCCATGCCTTTTTTTTTTTGTTGTATTTTAAAAACTTTAAAAACACGTTTGCTCTTAAGAAAAAACAAAACTTTTATTTTGTGGAAAAAATACGTTTACATTCGATAATAACATTTTTAATCATGTTTATAATAACTTGATATTTTTAGATGACAGTTTACATTTGTCTTTAAAACAATTCAATTTTTCGATAACACCATTACATTATTCGATAACACTTTCATATTTTTAGATAATACGTCTACATTGCTCGAAAACATCTATATATATTTTCTAACAGCTTTAAATTTGTGGGGGAAAAAATTCTCTAGGCTTACCTCGCCATTTCTGCTGGCTCATACGATGCGTCTATGATTCTCTTACTTGGCCCTATGTTCACTGTCAGTATAAGCCTCTCACGTTTTGTGTCAAGTGCCTCGGCTCTGAAGAAAGCTGCCATTTCCTTTTTGATTGGAAATTGTTTAGGGGCAATGGAAATAATGAATTAGTAGCAAATAACAGCCATAAAGTAAGAGTTTTTATGTCTTCTTATGCATGGGGTTTATATTTGCTCATTTTACCAAAAAAATGCAACACCGAAAGAGCCTAATAATGTTGAGCTTAATTTTCAGAGAATCTGGTATATTTATCTCTAACCATTTTACTATTTGATAATTAAATAGTGAGTCTTTTGTTTGACCAGTATGTCTTATCTTAGATAAACAGACGCTCCTTCTATGCAGAGGATAATTGCGTCCACAGACCATGAGAGATGATCTGTTGGCAAGTGATGCAGCGGTCACTGGCCACGGCTTTAGGGGTTCCACGCATTACCCCAGCCGCCTAACTATTGTCTAGTTAGTTACCAATTCGGAGCTGGGTGACTCGGGGACTTATGCCCCGAGAACAAATCCTCACTTTCGTGTGGATTCGAACTCGTGACAATCGGTATGACAGTCGAGAGCGCTACCTCTCGACCACCACGTCCCATTGTCAACCACGAGACAGTTCGTCATTATGACTGAAATTGAAGTCCCTTATTTTCGGGCAAAGACTTTGGCAAATGGACCACTCCAGGAACAAGTGGTACCATAAATTTGCTGACACTACGATTGTTATGAAGGTACACGCTAACATGTCAAGGCTATGCTGACCAGACCAAGAGTGGAGTTTGAGTTGCAAGACACAAGAGCTCATTCACTCAAATGTGAACAGTTCACAGCGCCGCAAACCAATATTTCAACAGGTTACGCCATAAAGTAACTCTAACTGCCATTAATGCAATCTGGCCTCTGAAATGTTATATAACTGTTAACTTTACGTCCATCACTTGACACTGCCGGTGTTGCAAAATAAATCCTCCCCCATACAGAGTCTCCCCCCGGCGATTCCATTTTAAAACAAGTTCTCCCCCGGAGAAAATATTTTACTCCCAATTAAAATAAATACTCCCCTACCCTGTAAAATAATGTCTCCCCCAAAATAAATCCGCCCCCATCACACTTTCGATAATAAACAAACAGGTCATTGAAAAACAAAAGAATATGGAATACTTACTTTTTTATTGCTGTAATATTCATAATTGTTTATTATAATACTATTTATGTTAGTGGCGTTGATATACAGACATATGAGGGGTTGAGGATCGTACTGTTTGACACTTTTTAGGGACGTAATATAATTTGAAAAATTGCTTAATTACTTGATTTTTTTCCACTCTGCACATTGACGCACATATATTTCTTTGGTGTATAAGGGCAATTGTTTTGTTTCATAAGGCAAGGATTAAGTCTTTGAAGCCATGAGTTTTTGTTGTTATAAACGGCAAAGTCACACAAACGCCATGCTCTCAGACATCATTTGTTGTAGTCGGGGGGAAAGGGGGTGGGAGTGACCCAATTAAGTAAAGGCACGGGGGTGCAAAAATCAGGCTATGCAGCTGACCTGTTTAACCTATAACCTGATTATGCAGTGTTTTTTTTTTTTACAAACTCTGTGAATGAAGTGTGTTTAGAGAAACAGGGGCGAGGCTTAAATAGAGGGGTGGTGCTGGTGGTGCCGTTCGCACTGGGTCATACTATAACAAGAGGTGACATTCCTGTTATGTGGCAGAGGAAGAATCGGAGGAGTTTTATTGGTTTAGTCGTGATGGAGTGACACCTTGGGCTTATAGCAGTGAGTTACGCAAAACGTATTGACGCTTCTGGGGAGACAGCTTCACTAATATGTATATATATATATATATACATATATATATATATATATATATCTACATATANAAAAAACCAATAATTTACTAAACATTGGCTTCTGGTTTTTACATTAAATTATTTTTCAACACTGATTTATAGATGCCTCAATAAAGTGTCAGATTATTTCTATGACCACAAACAAAAATCACAACTGATTATAACAACACAGCCTTAATTAGAATCAGCAATACTTTCATCACAATAGCTAGTATTTCAAAGGGTATCTTTCTAATATAATAAAAAGAAATATTTAACATACATACACACATACATAAATACATGCAAGCACACATATACGCATACATTCACCCATGCATCAATGCATAGATGCATACATACTTATATACATATAAATACATACATTCATACGTACAAACATAAACATATTTACACACAATACATACATAAAAATACGTATATATACAAACACATTCATATATATAAACAATTATATGGATATAAAAAGTATTTTATACTTTGCAGATGCTCCTTCTGTGCTGGATATTTTTGGTAGCTAAGCTTTTCCACCTTTTATTCGTGGTTTATGCCTATTCTTGCAGTTTTAATTAGGGTTGTAATGGATCTACCCTTTGGTTAATCCGGAATCCAGCCATGTTTACAATTCCGGCTTTGGCTTCGACAGAATTTCAATTCACAAATCCGGCCAAATCCGGCAGGCCAATAGACCAATTAAACATACATGTTTATAATAGCTCCGGTTCTGGCAAATCCGTAATCCCTCCATGTTTACAAAATCCGTCTCCAGCTCCGGGTCGGCCATATTTCACTATATAAATCCGGTCAAATCCTAGTATTAATATTTGTATATATATAGAGAGAGAGATATATATTGATATATACATATATATGTGTGTGTGTGTGTGTGTGTGTGTGTGTGTGTGTGTGTGCGTGTCTGTGTGTGTGTTTTCTTTACATTAAAATAAAATTACTAATTCATTGCATGACAATACAATAATATCTGGCACTAATATAAATAAATTTAAAACAATTAAATAAAATAGCCTAAAAACATATACGTTCAAAAATTAGAAGTAAGTGATAAGCTTACAAAATGATTAAGGAACGTTTTTATTGTATTAACGTCCCACGTTCCCTTAGTCTATGTATGACTGTTCTATCTTTGGGAAACAAGATGACCCTCATTTCACACACATACACACACAACAGCGCATGTCATCAATAAAAAAAAAGCCCACCTCTAAGCTACACATTCAACATCTTGGGCTCTATGGTAATTGACTTTATACCTAACGAATTCCACGGCACGCGAATTTCAAACTAGCTAAACGTGCGCCTTACCTAAACCCATATATCTACGGTACTGTTATCTGAGCTACAGGCTACGCAATAAATTTAACGTATCGGTAGACTCCAACCCTAGCGAAAACACTCATTGTTTAAACGTGTGAACTAATTTTTTTGTGTCTAAATTTTAGCATGTGCCGTGTTTCTTGAGACGGCTAAACAAAGAAGTAATCCAATTTAAAAGCTTTTTTTTTTTTTTAAGTAAACATTAACTTTTTTAAAATTTACAAACATTGGGTACTTGGATTTGTTAATGTTGTTTCTTGCTGTAAATGTAGTAAACGCTACGGGTAGAAGACTTGTGATATTTTTAAATTATTATTACGCACAAATAGAAATAGCAACTTTAGTTTAAATCCTAACTCGTGTTAAAAACGTAAAGAAAGACTTCGATGCAACGTTCTTGTATTAATTAATCATCTTTATGTTTCAGTTCATTTGTCTGTTTTTCTTTTTTAATAACTCTGGGCAATTATCCAACTCTAAATAAGTGTCTTTAAGGGCATACACCCTCTTAACCCACAAATAGCTACGCCCCTGCCTAAGATTATGATTGTTGAATTCCAAATAATCATACACAAATGCATGAAGAACAAATAAAAATTATGTTGTAAGTCATCAAGTTTAATAAAATAATTATTTATAATTTCAAAAAATTAAGGGGAGGGTTTATTTTAAGAGAGGAGACTTTATTTTAAAACAATTTCTCCGGGGGCGAAATTGTTTTAAAATAAACTCTCCGGGGGAGACTTTATTTCGTGACACCGGCAAGGTTAGGGAAAAATAGCGTTCAATATGTAGAGAGTTTTGTATGGAACCCGCTCAACAGATGAAGGAGGTTGCCAAGGATTATTTTTAAGGAATTAAGATACTAAGTCTCAAGCCAAAAGAAACTGTATAAGGAGAAGTAGACTACGATATGTTACTGCTCCTTTTGGACCAGGAGACTAGACAAAGCTGTTATATAAAAGTGTCACATCTGTTAGGGAATGAGTATAACACGTTTTCCAAACTTTTACCAATACAGCTGTATGCCCTTGATTGACCACTCCCTGCACTCTTCATTTTAATTACATAAGAAAGAGGTAACACAGAACACTTCATACCTTGAGTAGGCGCGTAAATCGTTGTTTATTTTCGGTTATTCCAGGTATGTCTGTCGGGTTTTCCCAGTGTATATCGAGCCCGTCAAACGAATGATTCCTCAAAACTTCGATCGAGGACCTGGTGAAAAGTGCCCTGTTCTCAGGTGACGACAGCATCTCTAAGATCGGTCCAGCGACCGCCAAAATAACTTTTAAGCTAGGCTTCTTTAGCTTCAGCTGGTTGAGTTTTGAATACCTGTTAGCTCAAACGTGAATAAAATTAGTCAAAACACGGAAAACTTATGTAGTTCAGGTTAATAAATAGCAAATAAAAAAAAAACAATTAAAAACAAAATCCTCTAAAAAGGAGCGTGTCAATTTTAATACAAGATCGCTCCAGCGATGCAGCTGTCATTTTTTAAAAAGTTTTTAATGCCTACTAGTCTCACTAATCTAATTGTGTATTTTTCTAGCTTCCCAAAATAAAAAAAGTGTCGTTTACAGGCCACAGACGTGGCTACAACCCCAAACCAACAGCCAGGGCGCTACCCCAAAAACACGTAGAACTTTTCGGCAAATGGATGAAAGGGCATTGTATCACTGAAGGCCCTGTGCTGGGTGTCGCTGCAGACCGAAACCCAAACAGTGCCTGGCTAGAAATGACGAAGGGGCAATGGACGGGATGCAAACAGACGCTCCTCAAGGGGTTGAATATTTCTGCCTGCCACTCTCTATTCTATGGTTCAATCTAAAATGAAAATCGCAGTCCTGGAATGGATCTCCTAAACCCGCGCTCGGCGGATGGTGATACGTGGTTTGGGTAGGCTACCACACCTCTTAGGTGCGTGGTGACGTATGAAAGACCACGCCCGATCGGTCAACCGGCAATTGACCATGATGTTATCGGTGCGAAGGGAAATCCTGAACAAGTCCTTATAGTTTTTCAATTGAGTGTATATGGCATAAGGCAAAGGGCGCACGAACAATCAAAGTACTCCACCAACGTAAGGCACATATGGCACTATTCCAAGAAATGCTTCTCAAAAGTAGAAGGTTTCGCATTACAGATTTTTTCGCTCTACCATTGTAAGTATAACTGGCGATGCCAGGGTCTTGCCA
>MUZC01004656.1:77299-114149 GCA_002072015.1 Radix auricularia | reverse complement strand
AAAAGATATAGAAAAATTGTCCCTGGTGAAAATGTTAGCAAGCATGAATTGGGTGCAGATGGAAAAATACTAAGGTCTCTTTATTCTTGGTAGTGTGACAGGCGCAATGGAATACGAACCATGCTACCAATCACAAGACCGCTGGATAAAGAGGACTCGACTGAAACGACCATCCAGCATGAATGCGATCCACGAACTGGAAAATTCTGTCCGCATACCAAAACACAGGTAACGCATGCAACTCGTCCCAGGTCGAGAACGCATGAAAGCTTTGACCTGCCTGAACTACGTCTGACACTGGCTAATACTGCGGTGGCAAAGACCAATCCCATCGAGCTTCAGCGAGACCAAACTCAGATCTATGGCCACGGAGTGGTAAAAGGAATTACAGACGGCTCACGTTTCAGAGACAGAAGAAGTGGGTATGGCGCACTACTTCAATATCCCAAACCTGGACCCAACAATATGGAACTGTCGGGGCCTTTTTGAGCCCAAAATAGTAGTCACAATGCCTAACTGGAGGAGACAGTGGTTGAAGGAAGTGCGCCGACATCTTGCAAAGCGAAAGGTTTTCCCGACCGTGGTGGTCTTCACCGACACCCGGGTTTTCCCTAGAGACCGTGGGTCAATCTTCTCTGGAGTCCAAAACGGCTAGTGTTATTTTGGAGATAGTAGGTGATCCTGACACGTGGTTGCAGAGTAGTCATACAGTTTATAACTGGGCAATGTTGCGAGGCACACTGAGACAGGGTCGATACGCTAGCGAATGAAGACGTACACCAGCCCCAAACCAAGAAGCCTATGATCAAGCTGGGTATCAGATCATGGCTAAAAGAAAATTTCCGAGAGACGTGGTTTTAGGCCTGGGCAACAGGGAGTACGGCAAGAAAAGTTTACCAGAGAATGCCGCAACGACAAAAAGCAACCCCTGGTGGAAGGTTGAATGTGGTAATCAGACACTCTTAACATGGATGAGGACTGATCAATGTCCAAAACAAAGTTACTTGTATAAGTTTTACACCAGAATGGAACTGTTCTGTCGTGTGTGTGGCTACCCGGAGGAGACGGTTGCCGAAACACTAGAAATTTACCTCGAGTAAGGTGGGGAATTACACGTAAAGGTTGCACTACCTTTAAAGGATTACTTCTATGATGATGTCTGTTTGATGAGGCTCTCCAACGATAAATTCAACCTAAAGGCTCGACCCCAAAAGAGAATGAATATTCACAAGCTACATAATTTATACTTGTTGATCTTACAGGTTACTACATTTCTCACTGTGTATATTACATGCCATGACATTTCAATTTTGTATCTGCCAAGCCAATACATTTCAAATTCTGTATGCTACATGGCAATGAATCTATAATTATGATTATTACATGCCACACCAACTACAATTGTGTACCTTATAAGTGACACAAACTCTAACCATGTATCTTAAATTCCACACAAACTCTGACTATATATCCTCACACGCCACTTACCCACCTTGTCAGGTCATAGTTCCATTCTTCAGTTGACAATATATTATCTTTAACCTTGGCAAAACCGTACATGACATGGGTGCAGAGGTCGGGATTGACGTAATCGGGGAAGAATGTCATCGGCTCCATACGGTGCTGCGTCCAGCTGGCTATGTAGCACACGATTCGTGGACACACCCCTGAATAGAATCTCGTAACGATAAGTATAGTCCCTATCGCTTGTGCAGCATTCTACAAGATTGTTAGAAAGAACTTTAATAGGATAAAAATGAACGAAAAACTATCAAACTTCACAGATTTACGAGCTATTCAAAAGGACAGTATGTTTATAAATTTTAAGGTATAAACATTATATATTCAGTTCTACTTTCAAACATTTACCAGCTTCACGCAGCATTACCCTTAACTTATTAACATTACCAAACATTAATAAACATTACCTATCCACTCACTCATGGGTACTGCAACAACATACACAGACAGCCCAGTTAAAGTCAGGATATATTTCATGTTCAATACGTTTCTTAACACAAACAGTTTCGACCCTGGACTTAAATATAGCTATAACCATCGGGCAGATCAATGGTTCACAAAGTTTGATTAAAGGTCTGCACATTTTTATTCCATGGGTTGAGATGATGTGATTAGTTCCCAGGCAAAAATTACGTGCAACATTAATCAACATTTTATAAGCTATATGTAACATACTTTGTATGACATAGCAATAACATTTTAAATATTTTATGTGTGTCATGCACTTAATTCTCTTACTAACACACCTGAGAATCAACAGGACATATGTAACAACATCTGAACAAGAGAAAACACTAATACGATACAATTACATTTTCATTTCATTATTTTTTTTCTTTTATTACATTGCATCGGCTTTTGTGGGAATAATTTAAGTTTTTTATAATTAATTCTCCTTCATCACATTCCAGTGATTATGAGATAAAATTGTTATTTTTTATAACTTTTTAAGGCCATCGATTCCCACTCTCTATCACGGTACCACTCCTTTCACAGTTGAATTAAACCCATTCCCCCTAATTGACACAGACCAACGGAACCCATGCCCAATTCCTAATCACGGTACAACGACTCACATTCCTACTCCTTGCCACAGTAAAACGCAATTCATTTGCACTCTTTGTAACAGCTCAGAAAATAATGTAGATAATTCAGCCTTAAAACAAAATGAACCCAATTTGTATTTTTAAAAATACTAAAAGAAATAACAGAAAATGTATGCTCATCTCGTATTTACATTTGCTAATAAAGAATTTATTCACTAAATATTAGTACCTGGAGACTCATTTTGGTATAAGTACCATAACATTTATTTGTTTAAAACTTGTTATAAAAAGATAAATGACATCAGAAAGCAGAAATTAATCAGTCCCATGACCCTACCTGTTGCCACATGTTTAGTAGACTGAATCCCTGTAAAACCAAAGAAAAGCGTGCATAAATCCATTACACACTGGCTTGTAGAGCTGTCAATTTCAGATATTATATCAGCTGGTCTGTTTAACAACCACAATGATATAAGTGGTGCTGTCTTTAAGTTTGTTAAGCCAGTCGAGCTCAAGGGCATCAGTGTTTTAAAGACATTTCAAATTAACAGTAATTTAAGAGGTTCAGATACGTTGGGGCAAGAATGGGGATGGGTGTAGGGTAATTTACAGGTCAGACATTATTATGAACAAATCGATTTTGAGAAACCTGAAACGTATCATTATCACTTATCACTGGCATTTGTTTACAAGTAACATGGCAAAGTTGACCTATAATCAAAACATGGTTTCATTTCTTTTTGCAGCTTGTTTAAATCTTTCAAAATAATTACTGAGTTTTTTTAAAGTTAAAATTATCTTATCTTATCTTAGATATACAGACGCTCCTTCTATGCAGAAGATAATTGCGTCCCCAGACCATGAGAGATGATCTGTTGGCAAGTGATGCAGCGGTCACAAGCCACGGCTATAGGGGTTCCACGCATTACCCCAGCCGCCTAACTATTGTCTAGTTAGGTACCCATTCGGAGCTGGGTGACTCGGGGACTCCTCAGGCCGCGAGAACAAATCCTCACCTTCGTGTGGATTCGAACCAGTGACCATCGGTATGACAGTTGAGAGCGCTACCTCTCGACCACCACGTCCCACTCAGCAATTACCAATCAGCACAAGTTTTTTATGCTCAATTTTTCATATTTTAGAGCCTGACAAATCCTGAGAAAAAAAAACATATTTTTCCAAAAAAACAAGTGTAAAGGCAAAATCTCAGTTTTGCATCTCCTCTGCAATGTTTTATGCTTCTTTTGTTGTGTCCTCTTCTGTAACTATTTTTCTTGTAAACATTATAACGCTTCTGTAAATTGAGGATAAGACTTACTAGAAGCTTCAGTTGCAACAGCAGAGGGATCCCATCTTGTATTACAAGGCATCCTCTCTGAAAATTTTATCTGTTAGTTGAAGCTTTAAAAAATTATAGATCAATGACACTTTAAGAAGAAGTTTATTACCTATAAACAATCGTCAACGGTACCTCTGCATACCAGAATTAGTATATTGTGAATGCACGAACCATTCTCTTTCATATAGCCACCATTTGCTTTTGTGACATATCTGCATTTTTCAGAGAAACTATCATGTTATTATTTCTCTAACATAAATAAGGCAAGATTTATCAAAGGAACAATAGTAATGCTGAAAGTGGGCCCACTGTCAACCCCGTAAGCCATATCATCAGCAGAGGAGTCAACAATAGTCCTTGATCACATATTTGATTTCTTTTATCGTTACCTCCACCTTTATCATCATCTGCAGCAGAATGATATGGGTCAAAACAATTTTCATATGTAGATCATCCTATAGTAGACTTATCAAGAGGGTTCATTGTGTCATTAGTATCCTTTTCCAACTGTTGATTAACTGAAACAAAATAATGTTGTTTTTTTCTTTGCTCTGTATAACAGAATTGAAATGTTTTTGTTTTTTTTGTTCAGCTAGTTTTTTTTTAAATTTTACTTTTATTTATTTATTAATTTTTTTTTACGTTTGTCCACAACTTAAATGAATAAATTTATACTCTGGTCTAAGCCTAGAAAAGAACTCTTGGCTGAATGAAACTTCAGAACTTGTGGTGTCCCAAAACGTTAGGTGCTTTAGGCGTGTGTTGTAATTTTCATAATGTTTAATCAAGGTGTGAGTTGATTCCATTACACACGCAGATTACAGTGAGGTAATTGATGCCTAATAACTGTGGGTTCATATTGGGAAAGGGGATTCGTAAAATATGGATTCCATTATTCAAATGAATTGTAATGTATGGTTTTTTTAAAATAAAATCCGTAAAGCCGTTTCGGGACAAGCCGGGTATATCTGCTAGGTATTAAGTATACGTATTAACTGTTCGAAGTGAGTATTAGAGAAGTTTCGTGGAATATAGGAAAGTATAATTATAGCGAAAAGCTATCCAGCTATCAGAATACGGATAAAGCGAAAACCAATAATTTATTGCAAAGGAAGTAAAATTACTATTAAATGTATTGTCATTGAACATGTCTTTAATTGTTGTATTAAATGTTAAATATAAACAATAACAAAAGCAAGATTTATCTTTTCACAAACGCATATTAAATGATATTGGTAAAAAATTAATTATTTGTACACGTACTCAATCTTAACTCCGGGATTCTCTACATTACACATTCGGAGTACTCCGACTCCAAGGGCCTCTAAGGAATTCAATGAAAACTCTTCTCTAAGATTTATATTTTTAAAATGTATGCGGTGGCCATTTATTTATTATTTTAATTTATTGGTAGCATATATACACGTTAATGTATTTATATGGTCTTTATTCTTGTTAGAATATGAAGGTTTTATATTGAATGAAATGTTGTACACTTATTATAGGTAAGTTGCTGTGAGCATATCATTCTTCTGACAAACTTCAGTACTTACACAATACAATTACTATGACTATTGTCGGAACTCTCTAAGTCGAAATCAAGGTAACACGATAAAAATCGACTTACGGAGTTTTGGAGTTAATAAAAATGGCCTTTTAGCGTAGGTAAATAAAGTACAATATTGATATTGAGAGGGGGAACAACCATACTGGCTAGTAGGTCTGACAGAAAAGAGAGGTGGCGTCTGATATTTCACATGAAAAGAAAACTAAGTTTTAATTATTTTAATCGATAAAATAGATATTAAAATTAAAGAAAATATTTTAAACTATTTTTTTTCGAATTATGAATAAATAATTAAAAGTAAAGTTTAATAATGTTTTCTTTTTTCAACATGCTAACTTCTCCATTAAAAAAAAAAAAAAGATTTTTAAGTCATTATATTTAAAACTATTAATTTTTTAAGGATGATGATATTGAAAATATAAATATTGTTTTTACTTAATTAGCAATAACAATATTTAAATCCATTTACATAAAATTGAACTACTTATATTTAAATATATCTCCTAAAAATATTCTATTTCTATTATTAAAAACTTAAGTTATGGGTATTTTATGAAATTTTCAGTTTAATTAAATCATACATCTTATTTGGAGCTTTAATCAAAATAATCGATTATTTATTTGATAATTTTCAAAAGTTAACGAATAAATTTAAATAATTCAATAAAAGCTCTAAAATATACATAAATATGCAAGTTGAATGCTATGTAATGATTCGTTCTAAAAAAAAAAATTCGATGCACTTTCTTTCTTTCCTTCATTTCCGCAAACCTTAACGCAAATAGAAATTTAAGAAAAAATAATTAATATTACGTAAAAAAAAAATAGCTTGGAGCTTTCTGTACTTCCTGTTTTCTTTTTGTTTTGTTTTTTCTTTTAAAAACCGACGCCAATAACGTAATTTTCATAGATATATTTTTTAAATGTTTTATCGTTAGAACAATAATTTAAATTCCGAATCTAAATTTCATAAGTAGATTGACTTTGTGGTGTCCACATCAAGCAGCCCATTGTTAATCAAATGTTCCGTTGTTGATCAAATGGCCCCTCGTTTGTCATATGTTCATTTATGTTGGAGTCTATCAACCCTCCATCATTGGAAACATTGACCCATGGGTAAATTGTCATCAAAGGAGTTCAACACATTCACAACATGCACTAAACGATATCAACAAACAGTTCTTATGTCATATTATTTGTATTATTATTATTACTTTTAATCTGAATTTCCCACATACATATTTCAAAGACCTGGAATGTTGTCTTCGATTCCCCAAGATATGTTTATTTAGTTTTCGGTTTCAGTCTAAAATTAAAGGCAATAAATAAAAGTAATCTTTAATTAGGACTCAGCCTTACATTAACGAGCTTTGGCACTATAGCATATGTAGGCTTTTGTCCGCCTCAGCCTCATTTTGCCATTGAGATACACCAGTAGACTTCACGCTATAAAGCTAGAAACCTTCAACTTAGAACTGATGGAAGTGCTTCTCTGTGTCGTCAATTCATCTGAAACTTATAGATAATGCCGTGTGCTACTAGGATTAACACTGTAAATAACCTTCTATGCAAACAAGTATCCGGAAATTGTTTCCCTTTAGAGAGCATTATTTTTATATAAAAAAACAACAAACAACTTTTTTTAGTGAGGACTCCAAATAACCATTCTTATATATCATTGCACGATTTGTCTTAAAAAATTTATTTCCTGTGGCCTCATCTTACATAAAAAATTAATTGAATGGAATATATTTTTTTTCTTTTAACAATGACATGTAATTGATAAGAAAAACTGAAAATATTTTCTTGTCTTTCAAAAAAGAAATAAAATAATATCAAATTAAGGCAAATAGTAAACTACCTAAGGATGGCATATTCCAATTCCTTAAAGTTTATATCACGGATAATTTTACAAGATAGTGGAGTTTTTTTATCACAGTAAAAGAAAATCCAAACATGAAATTACTTTTAAAAAATGAAGGAACTATTCTACAGAATGTGAACGTTTCATCTGTTAAAACTTTAAACTACGTATGTGCTATAAATTCTTCTGATACTATACTGACCAAAACAGAGGCTTAAGTATAGTATGAAAATTTGACACTGATGTTGTGGGAACAGTTGAATCTTCAAATGTGACAGCTGCTACTGCGGTATAAATAAAACATAATTGGTTCCTATCTATTTCAAACGTAAGCTCATCGAATGCTATGAGTAGCATGATGTTTGAGGGAGGAGTAGATAATTCTTGTTTGTCAATATGCTACTTAAAATTGACAAACGTTTAAATAAAATTTAATAAAGGCAAAGAAAAGCCAAGATTTTTAAAAAAAATAGAAATAAAGAAACTATATTAAAACACGTGAACGTTTCTAATGACAAACTTCAAACTCTATAATAAATCTGTTTGCTTATAAAAATGCTGCTCACCTGAAATACACAAGCGCTAAAGTAATGTACGAACATAACACTAATGTGAAGGTAGATATAATTGTTTCAAGTTTGGTTTCAACATAAGTAAACTACTGGGGGGGGGGGGGGAATATCGCTTTGGTGCTTAAATGATGTATTCTTCTAATTTAAAAGCTTCTTTACCTTAATTTGTAAGTCTTTTGTTTTTTTTTATCAAAATCATAAATGAACAAAATTGATAACCTAATGGAGATAAAACTTGGCACACATAAATATACTAGCAGCCGTTCATGAATAAGTGCTCAACATTACCAAAGGTCTCTGCGATCAGAAGGACTCGGAATTTGGATTTAAAGACATAGACTATTAATAAAAGAATAACAATATGTTGTTGTGAAAGAAAAGAAAACTAAATGGTAAAGACTTAACATTTCTTAAAGACCATCCTCCCCCTCGTCGCGTGTCGTCACAAATGCGCGACCCCTCTTCCCCCACGCCCTAGGTGCGTGACGTCATTTATGGACGGCCACTTTGCTTTACAATGAAATAAAGATATAATTTTAATACTTAAATTTAAAGGCGGTGTTACGAAGTCAAATAGAATATTGTTTTGCAAATACTGTAACTGCCAAAAACCGTAAATGAATATCTGCAGTAACATTATTTTTCTCAATTTTTTTCTAAATAGCATTGCTAAATTAGCTTTTATCACCACAAATTTGCCCACCCGTTCTTTGATTGGTAGGTTTGAGTAAAATGAGAATATCTTCAAATAAATTTTAGGACGTGTCATTCTTTAAGTAGTCAATTAATTCTTCCGTGAATTGCCTCTGCAAATCCTTTCTTTAAACTATACAATGGTAAATAATATCGTGCGTCATAAACATGAAAAAATTAGGACAGGGGAAAAAAGAAGAAACAAAAGGAGAAGAAGATTTCTTTGTGACAAGCAAAGTAACATATCATTGCTCAATAGCATGTTCACTCTTTTGTATCCTGAAGATTTTTAAATGTCTTACCTGTAGCATCTATTAAATCTTTCAAATCGTGGGCTTGACATAGAGTTGACATTGAGATTTATGTCATTGAGTCTTTTTTGGAACTCATGTATACAGATTTTCCAAACATTTTCTTATACTTTTTCAGTCTCATCAATTTTCATTTCAGAGCTACCTATCAGTATCATATGACTTAGGACTTATTATAGAGTTTTATGTTTTGGCAATATTTCTTTGAGCATTTTATGTGGTTTTTCTATTTAATTAGTTTAACCTTAGTTTAAAGATCTTTACTTTTAGAAGCCAGTTAACAGCAAGGAATTTGCGCTCCTAACAAAATGCGGGCCTGAGCATTCGATTAACTAAATTTTTGAATTATAGAGTACAATAATTTTCGCTTCAACAACAGAAGCGTTCGTCAAATTTAAAGAATCAACCTATCATGTTAGCTAATATAATTTGGTTCACCGTTTTAGAATTTAATGAATCACACATTAATCGCCGTTATTCATTGTAACCTTGCTCTAAACGTGATGAGTTAACAATGAGAATATAGGTCAATAAATATTTGTGTACTACTTTTTATAGAGTGGGGCCAACATAAAGGTTTTAAATTGCATACCATGAAAAATATATGGTGATAATGCATAAAAAGGTAATACTTTTTAAAAAATATTAATAAATATGGTTTGATTTTTTCATCAGAAAAATTATTTAGAGAAGTTTATAAATCTCTTCTACAAACAGTTGATTTTAATTTAAAAAGACTTGAAATAATGTTATTATTTACATTAAAACATCGCATACTACACACTAACTTAGATTTGTGAAAATAAATCTATTTGAAATACTATGGTTATTATTTTATTTAAAATAAAAATTAAATAAAAAACGCAAGCAAAGAAAATAACTGTAGGCAAAAAAAGTGCATGCAATATTCTATGATAAATGCATATCAATTAAAAACACCAATCTCGTACGCTGTTTATTCAGAACCACATAACATTCGATATTTATAGGCAAAAAAAAATATTTTGAAGCCATGCAACGATTAAGTTAATTTAAATACTTTATTATCTCAGTGTTTCTATTTTAATAAATAAGTACAAAGGATTAGATCGATCGTATCATATTTTGCTCTTTTGGAAAGCACATCTGAAAACTTAACAATATGCCAAGATGCAACATTCCATTTCAGAGCATTTTCAAACAACTGAAAATTTTAATATAGTTTCCTAGAAGTAAAATCAAAATAAGTAGACATTATTATTATGTAATAGAAGAATCTTTGGTCTTTGAAACGATCTCAGTACAAATGAATAAACTAAAAGAAACCAATGAAGGTATGTTTGAAACAATTCTGCCAGAAACCTTCTCTACTTTTTCCTTAAGTTATAATCTCAAAATGTGATTTATTTTATAATTAGATCTATATGTATTATCCAGTTGAACAAAGAAAATTCTTTTTGCCTTAATGGAATTCGTTTCTATTGAAATTCATTTTTCAGTTACGTTTGCATACTTAGTTGTTATTAAAGTCCCAATTATAAATTCCATTGTATAATAGAATTACTTTCTGAGTATATCTGTTTCTACGATATATTCCTCTAATTAAATGTATCATATGACCATATTTGCTGCCTTAAAATAATTTGATCATGTTCTTGGTCGAATTTTTTGACCCAATGGAATACAATATTTTTTGTGGAATCACATATCAAGTATAAAAACATTGGTTAATAAGGTCCCATTATTCCTTAAATCCCTTTCTCCAATAAGATCCTACATTTCGAACGGATTATTTACGTCATTAAGATCTATTGCACAATGGCATCACGATTTTGGTAAAAACCCGAACCCAGCTATGACTATTTTTACAAAACGATATATTGTTCCATCGTGGGTAACAATCTTTTTTATAAATATTTTTTTTTAAATTTTGGACTTATTTCATTTGGAATCCCTTTTCACCGGTTTATAACATACCCATTTCTATCAAGCTTTGCCGTTCGATCCTATCGATTTATAAAGATAAGTATAAAATATGGCTAGGTTTTATCAACCCACAAAGTAACGTTTACTTTTAATCTAAACCTTCATATATGTTTCGGTAAATAGCCTCGTACAAAAGGTAGTTATGGAAAGTTTATAGTTAAAATTATAACTAACCCATTACACCAAACATTAAAAAAACTATTAATGACTAAGTATTTTGCATGACTATTTAAAACAAAATAAAAATTTATATATTTCAAAAATTGCCATAGTTATAATAAATATTCACTTAAGCCAAAAAAGGTGCTGCAGTAGAACCCAAAGGTCAACTAAAAAGCATTTTAAAAATGATTTGTCTTTGGCATTTAATTTGTCTCAGTAAATAAGTTATAATTTAAGGTGATTAAACAAAAAATTAAATCCCAGAAGTTTCTAGCACATTTTAGATAACATCTGTATTAAACAATTTATGAGACTTATATACAATTTACAATTTGTCAAATAAATAAGGTAAACGCTTCATACTTGTTCTTTTAAAGTAGCTAAAATATAGTGGAAACCATGGAAACATAAAATTTAGAATTGTATAGCATAAATTAGATAAGCCAATAATAACGTAAATAAAAACAGTTGCCTTAAATTGAGAGTCTCATGAAAGATAAGTAGAAGTGTGAAAATGTGTCAAATTTAAATCAGTTTACAAATAATAGAGATCTTAAATTCATCTGATGAAAAAAGATGTTATTTCTTTTTCTCTTTTGTTATTTATTTATTATTTTCTTTAACTTGTGGAAACACCGAGCAAAAGACATGTATGCTTGAATGAGTTACTCTCGAGAATCCATAAACTACAGCCTACATTTTATTGATGGAAATCTGAAAGGGGGCGAAATAAACACAACGAGACCCCGGTCCCAACAGAAGAGGTTATAAGATTTAAAACACCTCACGATTTTGATATTGATGATAGCAGATACATGTGCAAAGAAAAGTCGAAGTCGATCTTTTCATGTTAAGTCGTATGCGACAACAAGCCAGCTCTCCAATTAGTATTAAACATATACATATATGACAAACATACTCCCACAAATAAATAAACTTTATATGTATAATTTCTTTATGATTCACATAATGTATAATCATAGTGTATATTTGCTATTTTACTGAAAAAAAGTATGAACATATTTTTCTTTACATATTATGCAAACGTTTTATGAACTCCATGAATACATAGCAAAACATTCCAAAACATATTGTAATTTTTTAACACCAGTCATAAATGCGTTTCCTATAGATATTCTGTAGCGATATGATCCAAACGTGCGAGGAAAGATTACTTTGCTGTTTATGGTTGATCATCATAGTCTTGATCATCACCAGTACTTTCGTCATCTCCTTGCGTTGCGGAAGTTGAACAGGTGTCCGTCAAAATAATGGTACCTCCGTCTAAAGCGACATTGTTTGCATTTGTAACAATGATATTATGAGAGTTCTGTACTTGAACATGTTGAACACTTTCATAAAAATTAAAATTGCTGCAGGGGAAAAAAATATTAATATTTAAGGAGCATAGGGCAGTGGAACAAGATATACACTAAAAACATACCGTTGTAGAGTTTCATAAAGTTTTTTGCTTTTTTATTTTTTATACGAAGAAAATTCAAATTTTTCTGGGATTTAAAAAAATGTCATCTATATAAGTAAAGGAAAGGAAAGAAATATAAATATCAATTAAAGAACATTTTTCGTGATAGATTGTCTTACTTTATCTGTATTGCAACATGACTTTTTGTTTTTGGTGTCCCCTTCTGATCTTTCACATAGGGCGTAGTTGCTTTCCTCTTTGGCGCATCCATTAGCAATTGCTGCTCCATTTTGTGTAAACATCTGATGTATAAAACAATGCAACAATTTAAATTATATTTGTAAAATTTTAGATTGAAACTGTGGGCAGATTCTATTTGTTGCTTTATACGACCACCAAAAACATAGCATTTATTTAGGTATTTGTTGGAAGCCCCACGTTTGGCTATATTTATTATATTGACATGTGACAAGAAAAACCTCGATAAAAACTGAAAAGAAAAACCAACTCAATGAATAATGAAAGAAAGTAGGTTTTAACAATTTAAATTTATTCTTCCTTTTTTAACGCCCTTTCAAAGGGATAAATTGCGTTGAGATATTAGAAATTTCTGTCGAGCTTGTTGACTATACCAGATAGAGGGTTTCGGTCTGTTGCAAATATACCAAGGGGGTCCAGAGGGTGTGCAAAGGCACAATAATACTGAGAAAGTTTACTGTCTTTTCTTGATAATCAAAAAAGGAAAAGAAAAAATTGAGTATTTTGTCAATTTCTCGCCAAACATAACATTAAGGGGTTGAAATAAACGCCCATCGAAAGCCAGTAATATTAAGAACAATTGTTTTAAATTATTTCGACTCCCGTACTTTTAGCAGCAATTTTGGAAATCAATTACATCTATATCTATTTTTTTTAGTTTCAAAATTATTGATTTCAAATTAATTGTAATTTTATGTAGAATGATCGTTAATCGGGTTTTCCCGCTTTGTGAATGTTGATGTGGCGTGGTTCGAATTCCATTGACACATTATGAGTTTGATGTAGGGTGCAAGGATATGACGTCATATTGTGTTTAATTTTTAGAATTTCTTATTTGAGATGACTTTTCATGTAGTCTAGAATGATTTTTTGTGATAAAAAAATCAAACTCATTTTTATATTGGAATTTGCGTTAAAATACTCATTCGAGTTTTCATGAAAATAATAGTAATAAATATCCCTTACAGACCATGAAGGTCCGTGGGAACAAGTGAAGTAGCGTTCACAAGTTTATTGACTACTAACGCGCATGGGATTGTGAGATTAGCGTAATCCCCGGGGGCCTTGTCAGTGCCGCGGCTCGGACTCGCGACTCAGGTTCTTGCAGCGGTTCAGTATTCCAACTCGCTACAGCTTAGACCACCGCGTCCCCCGAGTTTTCGTAACACATTTTTTTTGTGGCATTGTACTCACGAAATCCTTACCTATAGCCTACATTTTAAGTCGATTATGCCAGTGCTAAAACCTTACAAATCGAGCGTTTATAAATATAAAAAAAATTATTAAAAAAAAACTGTAAATGAAACAAATAAACGCAAGTACGTGAATCCTTGGAATATTATAGATATAAATAATATTAAAAATGTATTTTAACTACATTTATGATTTTAATAGTAATTTATTAATTCTTCACTGTAGTGAGTGGGAAAAAAAATACAAAAATAAATTAAGAAAATTGTGTTGGTTGTACCAAACTAGCACTCCGAATAGATATATAGATCTATGTGTCGTTTTTGTATAATCGGCTACTTATGGTTAAATGTATAAGGCGTATATTTTTTTAAAAAAAATATTTTACCATTAGCCTATTATTATTTATTTATTAGTGAAATGTTGGGATAAACTTTTTATATGTTTCATCAAATAAAATGATTATCAAAAACTAATATTAAAAGTACTTACGGCAGCTTGTAAGCTGTTCTCTTCGAAGCTAAACAATTTACTTCTGCCTTCACTTGACATAATAACTCAACAACTTCACAGTGATTGTTGGTCGCTGCTAACGTTAAGGCGGTCTGTCCATTGTAGTTGTGCTCGTTGACCAGAGCACCATGCGCAAGTAAAGTTTCCACAACATCAACATGTCCAGCTGATGAGGCCAACATTAACGCGTTATCTCCATTGACATTGCAGACGTCAATCAACGCCTTGAATTTTAGTAGAGTGTTAGTAGTTTGAACGAAGCCATTCGACGCGGCAAACAAGAGTGCAGACCACCCTTCCTTATTTGTGTTATTAACCTCAGCCCCGCTTCTGAGTAACATTTCAATGGTATCGTTAGACCTTTCACAGGCTGCTGCCAAAAAGGGCATCCAGCCGTGTTTTTCTTTACTATCAACTCTTTCTGCATTTTCCAGTAAGATTTGGAAAAACTCACCCCGCTGTTGTGCCGACCATCCATCATTTTCAACTTGGTTGACATCAAGGCGGTATTCTATCAAACAATGATATATTTTTACCCGTCCCAAATATGATGCTATTTTTAACGCTGACCATGTGTTCCCATTTTCTGACTCGATATTGGCGCCATTTTTTACCAATATTTCAACAGTCTTAATGTCACTTTTCTGTGTCGCGAGCACCAACTCAGTCACGTGATTAAAAACTTTAGCATGTAGTTCGGCATTGTTGTTCAGTAGAAGTTTTAAAATCTCAGAATATCCACGATGTGATGCTAAAAACATGGCGGTATCTCTGTTGTTTTCTTAATGGTTTAAATTAGCTCCTCGACTTATTAGCAAAAAAAGATGACCCCAGATTAAAGCAATAAAAAGAGGTGTCCAGCTGTAGGAGATTTCAAGATTGATGTCTTCCCCATGGTCAAGTAATACATTGATTATAATTGTTTCTCTATTTTTGATGACTCAATTAGAGCAGAAGTGAACTCAGTCACGTCTAATTCGGATATTTTGTATATAAAATCAGGAATGAATATTAATTTCAAATATACATCTTCAAGATAATGTTCTTTGTTAACGTGAATAATCCGATAAATCCAGGCTTTACATCAAACTTTTCACTTAGCATCACATTTTTCAGTTAATGTAAGGATTACTTTATCGTTACTTTTTGTATAGCCAGCAACAATGGGTCATTATACTCATTTGAATCACTTGGAAATAATTCTGTGCTATAATAATAAATAATTATCTGAACTACGTCAGTGTTATTTTTTGTGTGCAGCCAGATACAGGGGATATTTGAGGTCGGCCTTTATTTTCCCCACTTCTGAGTAGTCTTGAAGCAAAATGTCCACAACGTGTTGCCATACAAGATCTGTGCCACAATAACAGCCCACAATACATTCCTATTCACCGTGTCTTAAAAGAATTTCAATAGTGTGTACAAGCGAGTTCTCTGTAGCTAACAGCAATGACGATGAAATGTTGTTGTTTTTTTCCTTTTCGATTTACATTTGATCCATTCCTTAGTAATATGTCTGCTGTGGTATAACGACCTCTAGAGAAGCCGAACATAAACGGTGCCAATCCTTATTCGTCTTGAGCATTTACGTCTATTCTTTGTTTTATATTATCTGAATGACATCATTGATGCGATTATATGCCGACACACAAAGTGGAATAAAATGACCGTCATTTTGTGGAAAATGATATTATTTAGTTGATTGCCTGCATCTCGTAGGGTGTGCCGAAGCAGATTTTACAGAATGTTAATTATGTACTCACCTTTTTCCTATGTTGGTTCAAGTGTGTGTCTTAGGAAAAACACATTTTTAAAATGATATGATGATCGCAAATATGATACTTTGTTTTTGTAGACATTGATATATATATATATATANAAAAAACATTAAAATGTAGATATTTTAGATAAATGCAAGCACACATATAACAGACTTTTGAAGGTATGGTATCCACTGATTGAAATATTTGTAAATCTTACATAACAAGATTCCCGGCTATTTTTTATAAGAAAATAATGCATACTAAAATGCAACAAATATCGTTAAAATACGAATATATAACTGACTATTTTTAATTTATGAGTAGCACATTCCAGTATCAGTAGTATCATAAAACATTCCTTCATTGTTTTTTAAATAGTACCCATATATATTAATATATATATATATAATATCTTTTTAAACGAGTTATTGACTTGAGATTTTATTATTTTTTAAAGTTTAATCTCATTATTTTGAATATAGCCTACCTCTGTAATAAGATTAATGTCGGAGTACAATTTTTCATTTAAACTGTTGATTGAAATTGATTTTTGGTTTAACTTATAGAATGATCAGAAAAAACAATTCTTATTGAAAGGTATGCAGGACTATCTAAAGAGGACAAGAATGACTATTCCCAACCCGTATCTAGGTCTATATATATATATTAGGGCTGTTGTTGATTAATTTTAAATTAATAGTAAACTTTTGAAAAATTACCAAATAGTTAATCGATAATTTTGATGAAAGTAAATAATAAGATGTATGAGTCAGTTAACTGAAAATTTCAAGGGGAGCAACAAATACTGGTAATTCGCATTTTTTGATATAGATATAAGTAGTTCAATTTAAAATCAATGAATTTGATTTTTTTATTGTTAATTAAGTAAAAACAATGTTTAACTGTTTACAACATTTTCTTTATAAAATAGCATTTTTTTAAAGTTTACAATTTAAAAATCTTATTTTTTTAAATGGAGAAGTTTGTATGTATAAAAGCAATTTTTTTGCATTAAAAATAATTAATGATTAATTGATATATTGATAATATCATTTAAACGATTTTCACTAGTTTAATCACTATTTTATCGATTAAATAATTTTAATCCAATAAAAAATTTAACGACAAATCGAAAAATCAATTGATAATTTCCGCAGCCCTAATATACACATAAATTAACCTCTTAAAACAAAATATTTCGTTCCAGAATTATACCCTGCTAAAGCCAAATAATCGTTTCACGAAACAATTTCTTTTTCAATACATGTAAATTATTTTCAAGGAGTTTTTTAACAGTTCAAATACTATAACTACTGAGTTGTTAAGGAGTTTTACTCCTTGGAATACAAATTAAATTACAAAGAAAATACGCAAACAAAAAAATGAATTTATGACTAACAGCCGTGGCTGCTAAAGATAAATTGAAATTTAAAAATTAACTTTTGCAAAAATTTATGATTAATTAATAGTTAATTTCAATTATAGCAAATAAACTTAAAATGTATAATGCCCTACGTGACATCGGTTGAACATTCTTGTTGAAAATGAATACAATAACGGAAAGCCTCCCTTATATGCCATCTTTTAACCAACAACCCAAAAAGACAAATGTTTTGACATTATCTGGTTAACTTGATGAGCGGGTCTAATTGAAAATGTAACAAGCCGAGCAGGAAAATCATTTACATGCAAAAGTGAGTTAACCGGTATCCACAGAAAGGTATTGACGAGGATTACATTTATCGGATATCAGTGTTCATTAAGTTTCACAAATGTATATGGTTTATGGTTTCAGAAAACTGTCATCTCCATTTCGTACAATAGTACTTCATTAATAGAGCTATCGTTATTTTCTGACTATCTTTTAGAATTTTCTATGCTATGACGTGATAGTATATGTTCAATTTAACTAACAGAAGTGGCACAAAGTGACCGTATGTGAGTTAGTTTTAACATTTACAGTCGACTTATGACATGCTACCGTGAGACTTAAACAAATAGCAACATTTTCTTAAAATCTTTATTTTTTCTTTTAAGTGAAATTGAAAAGTGATGGAAAAGCTGTTCTCGAATACAGTTATTTGATTTGAAGTTGAACTAGAAAATAACTAATTCTTATTGATAATTTAAACTAATTATATAGGCTACTTTAAAGAAAAAAAAATCAATTATAATTATGTGATTCTTAAAAGAAATTGCTTTAAAAATAATTTTACATACAACATACTTGTCTACTCATATATTATACGTATTATTTAAAAACAATAATTGTACATATTACGTGCGTAACCATTCATTGTCAATACCTATAATAATTAATGAAAGATTGTATGTGTCATATCTTTGTCTATATTTGAAGTGTGATACAATGAAAACTAAATTTAACTTCAATTACTTACCTTGTCACACACTAGTATGATTTAGTCTTGAGTCATGAAGTAGTTAGATTTTCTAATTTCCGTTCTATAAAAATAGTATCCATGCCAAGGGAAATCTTGGCTTTAAGACCTTCCGCATTCCAAGCAGTTACTTGTGAAAACTTTGGAAAGAGGGGAGGGAGGGTTGCCACATAATGTGGTTACCGAAGTGTATCGGCATTAAAAAGAATTTTATTTTCATAGCAGGCCTTAAGATTGTTTTGAAATACAACTTGGCAATATGTAAAAATTTGGGGAATACCTCTTCTTTCATAACGAAATATGTGGTCTAATAATATTTTTTGTAAAAGCGTATTCCTTAATATGATAGCTTTACAATGAAAATCAAAGAGACGATTAATGTCAAGTTAAATTCATGAACATTTATACCACTTAAGCCTGTTTTTTTTTAATTAAAAGAATAATTTTTCTAAAATATTTTAACTGAAACTAAGGGTATAACAGTAAGTATCTGCGTATTAGTAAAATAGCAAATGAGTTTTAGTTTTCTAAGATGTTGCTTAAGTGGAAATGTGGACTGATTTTTTTTATAAATCGTACTGATGTTGAGTCTTGTTCTAAGTAAACTTAACAGATTTTTTCAGTAAGCTTAAAAGCTAAACTAAGCAGTTAAAACTATTTTACAATTTAAGAAAAAATGTGATATCATTTGAAACTTTCTTTGCACAATTTTAAAAAAGAATTATAGCAAGGACTTCCGAAAAAAAATTAATTAAAATTGTTTCGTCGTTTGTATTTCTTTAAAAAATATTGTTGGTTAAATTATTAACATTTTGTATCAATGATTCGATTGAAAGACAGCATGCAACGAGATTATATTCAAATATGTAATTACAAAGCTGTAGAATTGCTCTTTAAATAAAGATCTTTATTATTTCAATTTTAATAAATAGTTTTTCTCATGTATACAAACCAGATAATTTGCGTGCAGTAAAATATATATATACTAGAGGCAAGTACCCGGCTTCGCACGGGTTTTAAATGAGGTTTTCTGTTGAAGCGTAATATACTGTTTATTTGCATGAAGTAAAAGCGTACATTTATCCTAAAGCAGGTCAAATACTATTGCCTATCAGAAAAGCATAGTGTCTGAAATTCTATACCAGCAATCCCAAGACTCTGGCACACCAGTTAAGACTGCACTATCGTGGTAGTGTAATTAACATTTTACGAATTCCCATTATTCCAAATAGTAGAATTAAATATTTTCAATTTTTATATAGCTTATATGAGTAAAAAACAACACTATATTACCATGGCAATTATGTATTTCTCAACTTCTCAAAGTATCATGCTTCTACCTAAACGGGAAATAGGAGAATTAATAATTTTCACTTTTTGTATCGCTCATATAACGAAGAAAACTACATTCGGCCCCGGCCCCCTTAGAGAGATAATTTAAATATGTTTTCACCTGTTACCATTGGAGATGTGAAACACAGCTCATTTAAGAAAAAAAATACATGTGGGAACAGCAGTCCCACCCTGAAGGAGAATTTTAAAAGATTTTTTCTCCATTTTTGTTTGGAGGGTGTGTGCTAAATAACTTCCAAAAGTTTAATTTTTTTACGTAAACGGTAAATTTGAGAATTAGAGATAAGACGGCTTTTCATATAAGAAAAAACTACATTTTGTCCCCTAGCCCCCAAGAGTGGGATTTTTAAAATTCTTTTTTTCCAAATTAGCGTTGGTAGAGTGTGCTTAACAACTTGCAAAACTTTCATGCTTCTACATACACGGGAAATAGGAGAATTGGTAATTTTCAATTTGTATATAGCTCATATAGGGAAAAAAAACATTTGGGCCCCTGGACCCCAGACAGTATTAATAAAATATGTTTTCGCCTGTTATAATTTGGGTAATGAACTAAACAATATCCTAAAATGTCATGCTTCTGCCTACTCGGGAAATAGGATAATTAGTTATTTTTAATTTTATATACCTCAAATAACGGAGGAAAAACGTTTTTGGGCCCCGGCCCCTAGATTTGGAATTGATGGAACGATTGCCATTATTGTCGGGAGAGTATGCTCAAGAATTTCCAAAAGTTTCATGATTTCACCTAAACGGTAAATTTGAGAATTAATGATGAGTGAGTTTTTAATATAAGAAAAAACTACCTTTGGGCCCCCGGCCCCCAATGAGTGGGAAGTTTAAAATTCTATTTTGCAAATTAGCGTTAGGAGAGTGTACTTAACAACTTCCCAAAGTTTCATTTTTCTACCTACACGGGAAATAGTCGAATGGGGGATTTTCAGTATTTATATTGCATATATTAGTCTTTTTTTAAAAAAAGAACTGCATTTAGGCCCCCGGCTTCCAGTAAGTGATAATTTAAATATTTTTTTCACCTGTTACCACTGTGGGGTTGTACTCATCAATGTTTGGAGGAGCACATGCTTCCACATAATCAGAAACCTGATCTGTCTTGAGACGTGATTGTATTTCGTTGTCTACATTTTGTTAATTTAGCCCACTTAAGAAAACGTACATTTGGGCCCCCGGCACCACATAAAAGTGATTTTTTTTTTCCTGGCCATTATTGCTAGGAGAGTAATTTCCAAAAGTTTCATGTTTTAACCACACGGTACATTGGAGAGTTAGGGATGAGTTTGTTTCTAATATAAGAAAAAACAGCATTTGGGCCCCTGGCCCCCAATGAGTGGGAAGTTTGAAATTCTTTTTCGCAAATTAGCGTTAGGAGAGTGTACTTAACAACATCTCAAAGTTTCATTCTTCTACCTACATGGGCAATTGTAGACTGGGTGATTTTCACTATTTATATAGTGTATATAAGTAAATAAAAACACTACATTTGGGCCCCTGGCTCCCCATGAGTGGGGAGTTTAAAATTGTTTATTTCAAAATATCGTCGGGTTAGCTTACTTAACAACTTGCCAAAGTTTCATGCTTCTACCTATCCGTAAAATAGGATAATTAGTGATTTTCAGTTTTTATATATAGTTCATAAAAGGGAAAAAACTAAATTTGGGCCCCCAGCCCCCAGAAAGAGGTAATTAAAATATATTTTTGCCCGTTACCATTGCAGAAGTGTACTAAACAATTTCCTAAAATTTCATGCTTCTGCCTCCTCGAGAAATAGAAAATTTGTTGATTTTCATTTTTTATATAGCTCAAATAAGGAAAAAAATTTGTTGCCCCCCCCCCGGCGCCCCTGAGTGTAAATTTATGGAACGAAACCTATTTAAGAACCTTCCCCATATAATTGTGTGTACGTTTACTAAATTTCACTTGACTGGGTTGTCTGGATCTTGAGTTATTAGGGAACAGACAGACAGACAGACAGACAGACAGACAGACAGACAGACAGACAGACAGAGAGACANATATAATAAAAATAAATCAAGAAAATGAATAAAGAAATATATATATATTTATACTAGCAATTTACCCGCGCTTTGCTGCGGTAAATTAAGATTTAAGTTATTGAAAAATGCGTCTCTTTTATATATCTCATTATGAGAAAAACCTATATTTAGGCAATCGTCCCCCTAGTGAGAAAGGATTTAATATTTTTTTGCTTCTTACCATCGCGGGAGTGTACTCAACAATTTCACAAAATTACAAGCTTCTACCTACACGGAATATATGAGAATTAGTGTTGATTTAGATTTATAAAGCCCATTTTAAGGGGGGAGGTTTAGGGCCCCCGGAAACACATAAGTGGCAATTTTAAAAATGTATATAATTATTTTCCTTATTACCATCGCGGGCTGTTACTAAACAACTACATAATGCTTTATACTTTTACCTACACAGAAAAAGTGAGAAGCAGTAATTTTCTGTTTTCAATGGCTCACTTCATACATTGGGGCCTCCAGCATTCAGTAAGTGATAATTTAAATATATATTCACCAGTTACCATTGATAAAGTGTACTTAACAACTTCCTAAAGTTTAAAGTTCTACCTAATAGGCAAATAGGACAATTAGTAATTTTCAATTTTTACAGATAAAGAGAAATAGTTTTTAAGACCCCGGCCCAACATAATTTGGAATTTTAAATTTCCCCATAGTCGAGAGAGGGTACTCAACAACTTCCAATATTTTCATGCTCCTGCCTACACGGGAAAATGGAGAATGAGTGATTATTGAGTGTGTGAGTGCATTAAAAACTTTAATTGGGCTAATTAGGTTTTCACCTGCTACCATCGTGGAAAAGTATTTAACAACCCACCCCCCCAACGTTGCACGCCTTTACACATTCGGGAAATAAGAGAATTATGGATTTTCAATATTTATATTTTTATATAAGAGGAAAAAAACGTTTTTGGGGCCCTGGCCCCCATGAATGTGTATTTCAAGATTCTTTTACAACATTCGTTGTGAGAGCGTACTTAACAATTTTCCAAAATTTCATGCTCTTACCTACACGGAAAATTGGAATTAGTGATGAGTGGTTTTTTAATATAAGAAAAACTATATTTGGGCCCCCGTCCCCCATGAGAGGGAGTTGTAAAATTATTTTTAGCAAATTTGCGTCGGGAGCGTGTACTCAAAACATTTCTACAGTTTCATGCTACTACCTATACGGAAAAAATGAGAATTAGGGATTTTCAATTTTTATATAATTCATATAAGGGAAAAAAAAGTTTTTGGGGCCCCCATAAGTGGTAATTTTTTTTTCAAATTATAGTAGGAAACATGTAGTCAAAACGTTTCCAAAGTTTCATGCTTCTACCTACACGGGAAATAGGAAAATTGGTTATTTTCATTTGTTATAAAAAAAGGGGGGGGGGGAATCTTTTGGGTCCCCGGCCCGACATGAGCGAGATTTTTTAAAATTCTTTTTCGCTACTTTTCGTCTTGAGGTGGTACCCAACAACTTCCCAAAATTTCATGCTCCTACCTACACGGAAAATTGGAGAATTAGTGATCAGTCGTTTTTTAATATAAGAAAAGCTATATTTGGGCTCCCGGCACCCCATGAGAGGAATTTTTTTTTTAAAATGTGGCCGATTTTCGACGAAATCGTGTACTCAAAACATTTCCACAGCTTCATGCTGCTACCTATACGGCAAATAGGAGAATTATTGATTTTTAATTTTTATATTGCTCCTATAAGGAAAAAAAACGTTTTATGGGCTTCGGCCCCCACGAGTTGGAATTTTGTTCCCCAAATTATTGTCGAGAGCCCCCGGCCCCACATGAGCAAGCTTTTTCTAAATTCTTTTTCGCAAATTTGCGTCGTTAGTGGGTACACAACAACTTCCCAAAGTTTCATTCTTCTACCTACACAGGAAGTTGGATAATTAATGATATAGTAAAAACAGTTTTTGGGCCCCCGGCCCAAAATGAGCGAGATTTTAAAAATTCTTTTTTCCTCAATTTTCGTAATGAGAGAGTACCAACAACTTCCCAAACTTTCATGCTTCTATCTACACGGAAATAGGAAAATTGGTGACTTTCAATTTTTATAGAGCACATATTAGGAAAAAATCGTTTTGGGCCCCCGGCCCCACATAAGTGAGATTTTTAAAATTCTTTTTCTACATTTTTTGTCGTTAGTAGATACCCAACAACTTCCTAAAGTTTGTCATACATTCAGCCTACGTAAGGGAAAATGAAACCACAGAAGATTTAAGAACGTTAAATCAAATATGAACGAAATAAATTATAATTCTAATTATAAATCCAGTGTTTGACAAATAATTAAGTTAACAATTTTAAGCTTTTCCCTCTCAAAAGGTCTAAAATTTATTCAGAGATATAAATGTGTGTTGCTATAATTATTTTTTGAAAAGCCCGATTTTCAGGAATAATAACATTGCTATTAATTTGAAAGCGTATTCTAAAATAAGTAAAAGTTTAGAAGGAAAGAAGAACCAAGAGTAAAGTAGTATGTATACGTAAAGCAATTGAATTCTAATTTAGAAATACAACACAAAGATAACTTAATACAACTCTCAGATAGGCATATGGATAGAAGCACCGTTTTTATTCCGTATGCTAGAACAAAGACATACGAGTTTTCTTTCTTTATTACCCAGATTCGGGCTTGGTATGGATTTCCTGAACACGGTGGTTGAGTGGCAAGCGCGCTCGACTGGCGTACAGATGGTCACGAGTTTGAAGCCATGCGAAGGCAAGGATTTTTGCTTGTTGCCTAAGGAGTCCCTGGGTCATCCGTTTCCGAATGGGTACCAAACTAACAATGTTAAACCCTCATAGCCATGGGTTGTGACTGCTGCATCACCTGCCAACAGATCATCTATCATGGTCCGTGGACGCAATTATCTTCTACATCGAAGGAGCGTCTGTATATCTTAGATAAGATAAGATAACAAGGAAAGCCACCATGTTATCGTCATTTAAAACTCTATTAGAAATTCATGTCTAACCACGAACCATGAATAGGAATAAGAAGCAATAATATTCTGTATAGAAGGAGCATCCAATTAAAAGCGTTTAAACCATAAGAGAGTGCAAGTAAAAAATGTATTTGAAGACCTTTCAAGTACAAACCAGATTAAGGTAAATAATACACTCTTCTAATGAATATATCTGTGCAAACTTGCAGATACTCAGCATATATTATAATTTGTAACATTCTTTTTCTGAGTATTAGATCCAATAGATTTAAATACCCTTTGATATCTTACATCTTTCCCAAAAATGTTCTCCCAAGTTATGAAAGTTGATATTTAAATATAATGTGTGCTTTTATATATGTTAAATAATTTCATTATGACTAAAATGAAAGAGGCAGTTATCAATATTTGCATTAGTGGCATTAATTAAAACTTGAAATAATTAATATACTGCTCTTTATGTGTAAATATTTGTGGTTTTAAAAAATAAACACAGATTTCTACATTAACTCCATGCCTCAGAAAACGAGCGCCCTCGCTGATACCTTAGTCTGCTCACCCGCACCTCTTCGAAATGCTCTTGGTATAAAAAAAATGAAGTACGTCTGTAGAGCGACAGAAATGAACTGTTGAATTATGAAAGAAAGCGTGTTATATTGTTTTTAAATAAAAATTCTTAGAAAAAAAAGAAAAAACTGATTGAATCCCATATTTTGTTTTGTGAACCTGTTAAAATTGAGGCCTCCAATCGGTTAACAAATAATTCCATATAATCAGGTTTTCGAATTAAGGCAGTTCAACTTCGAGGTCCAACTGTATAATATTTTGACATGGGCTACCGAGTTTACATGTACAAAGTTTGGTCTAGATTCATACATTTACCATATAGTCTATGTTGGACATTTTTTATTTAATATATACTAAAAGGAAAAAAAAGACAATTTAGGCACTCGGCTCAAATGTATGAGTTTAACTACATATAGAACATAAATATGGTCAATACTATTTTTTTAAATTTCAAAAGTAAAAAATATTTCTGAGCACCAGTCATATAATTTTTCCCTATTGACATCCTTAATTAACTAAAAAATTTATCATCTTCATCATCAACACTCTCCTCTGTGGTTTGCTTGCTGGAAGATGATTGCGAGTTGGTCACAATTATAGTGCCACCGTCACAAGCGACATTGTTTGCATTTGTAACACTGACATTTTTAGACTTTAGAGCTTCAACAATCTCGATTTTTCCATTAAAGTTGTAATTGCTGCGGGGAAAGAATATATAGAAATTCGTAAGAACTAACAAGGAGTAAAAGAAGACTCACACACACAAACAAGCACAGATTAAGAACACACACACATACTGAAACACGTCATAACGTTTAGCAGACCTTTTTTTGAAAATGACATAAAGTTGATTTATAATGGTAATTTAAAAATTAAGCCCAATAAATCAACAAGAACGTAAGAATATTTATAATATTTAGAAGATCAAAATGGTCTACTAATTTGACTTACAACATCTGTATTGCAGTAGCACGTTTTTTTTTTGGTGTCCGTTTCTGATCAACAACAAGGGGCGTAATTCCTTTCCTTTTTGGTCCATCTTTCAGCATTTGATTCACCCTTTTGTGTAAGTTCCTTAATTTTAAAAAAATCAAAATTAATTTCTTTAAGTAATATTCTCGTTAAAAATTAAGATTAAATCACATATTGTAATATGTTTCGGCTTTATTTTCATAAAATGAGCTTTTTTTTGGAAACTAAATATAAAAAGGGCATTTATTTTTTTTTTTAACACAAGCCTGTAATAGTTTATTTAAAGGCAGTCAAACTCGTATATCCTTTATAAGTTAAATCATTAAACACAAATAACCACACACAATTATTAAATGTTCTTACGGCATAACGTCTACTGTCCTACTAGGAGTTGTACTGTCGAATTCCGAATTTTGTTGACATAATAACTCAACCACTTCGCGATGATTGTAGGCTGCTGCTAACGTTAAGGCGTTCTGTCCATTTTTGTTGTGCTCGTTGACTAGAGCACCATGAAAAAGTAAAATTTCCACAACTTCAACATGTCCAGCAGATGAGGCCAGCATCAGAGCATTATCTTCATTTACATTGCAGAGGTTAACCAGCGCATTGCGTTGCAGTAGCGTGTTTGTAATTTCAACGGAACCATTCTTCGCTGCAAACATGAGTGCAGTCCATCCCTCATTATTTCTGTGATTAACTTGAGCTCCTCTACTGAGTAAAAGTTTAACAACATCATGAGAGTTTTCACATACCGCTATGAAAAGTGATGTCCATCCATGTTTTTCTTCAAAATCGACTATAGCTCGATTGTCCAGTAAGATTTGAACACAGTCAAAGTGGCTTTGTTGGGATGCTAACATCAGTGCTGACCACCCATCGATTTCAGCTTTGTTGACTTCACAGTGAGAAGCTATCAAGAGTTCATTGATTTGTGTCCGACCCATGTAGGATGCTATGTGTAACGCCGACCATTTGTCTATATTTTTTGAATTGACATCGGAGCCATATTCGATCAATACCTCAACAGTCTTAATGTAACCTTTCTGTGTTGCGAGCATCAACCCCGTCACGTGATCAAAGAGTCTAACATTTATGTCGGCATTGTTGTCTAGTAGAAGTTCTAAAATCTCAGAATGTCCGTGGTGTGAAGCTATCAACATGGCGGTGTTTCTGTTCTTGTTTGAGTGGTTTACATTAGCTCCACGGCTTATTAGCAAACGGACTGCATCAAAATGCCCAAAGCTTACAGCTATCATAAGAGGCGTCCAACCGTTGGAGAGTTCATCATTGATGTCTGCTCCATGGTCAAGTAATATATTTATTATAATTGTATTTCCATTTCTAGATGATAGCGCAAGTGCTGAAGTGCATTTAGAAACTTCGCAATCACATAATTCATAGTCAACATCCGAACGATCCTTTCTACCTAAAGTTATTAAATCTAAGTCTGGAAACACCCAATCTTCGTAATCAAGTTTTCTATTGACATCAAATCTTTCTGCTAATAGTTTGACTTTATCATCATACCCTCTTTCTATCGCCAGAAACAATGCATACTCAATTGCAATGAATTCATCACTATATCTCTCAGTGTAGTAACTAAGAAGGAGCTGTAGAATGTCAGTGTTTCCATCTTGTGCGGCAGCTATAAACGTTGCATATAGAAAATGATATTTTTTATTTTGTGAATTTATTTGAAGAAAAATTTCAACTATTTCTGTTGATCTATAAAGTGTGGCTACAACAAGTGCATCAACAAGAAACCCGTCATCAATATCAACATCAGCCCCGTATTTTAGAAGCATTTGAACAGCTTGCACATGCCCGTTTTTTGTAGCAATTATTAATGATGTGAATCCGAACTTCTTGTGCCTGTGATTTACATCAGCTCCATTCATTATTAATAATTCAACTGTGGGTATATGACCTACAGAACATGCAATCATCAAGGGTGACCTACCCAAATCGTCTTCAACATTAACGTTAATTTCTCTTTTGATAATTTTTTGGATGATTTCATTACTTCCATTAAACGCTGATACACATAGAGCAATTATTAGTTCAGGTGATAAAGAAACATCTTCTGCGGTGGGCACTTCATTAGTTTGTCTAATGGGCACTTCATTAGTTTGTCTAATGGGCACTTCATTTGTAAGTGCAATGTGCACTTCATTAGTTAGTGTCGACATAGGATTAGAAGTCGACATTTCTTTGTAAACTCGTGATACTCGACGTGACGCAAGCAATCCGTTGTATTCTGATGTTTGTTCTGAGCTGTGCATTTCAAAATGTTCATCTCTTTCATCACTTTTTATTCTAAACAGCTTACGTAAAGCTGTTTTGAACATGATTTGAGAATCTTTTAAATTTCACCTACAATGTTACACCAATAGCGCACAGATATGTAGCATTGAAAACTTCACAGACAATCGCTGAAATTATGGAATTATCATCATTAATTTTCATTAAGATTCCTCTTGATCAGTGTTGTGTCAGTTTTGCCTGAGCAATTTTTAACCTTTGATGTAAACAAAAATTACGAAAGGAATTAAACATTAAAAAATAAATTTGAAAAAAAAATGTTATTTTCATTTCTTATAATAATATGTTAAATCTATAGCAAATAAAAAAAGAATAATTTATAATTAATGTTAAATTTAGAATTATTTTTTTATCCATCCACCAATCCATCCATCCATCTATTCATCTATCCATCCATCCATTCATCCAACAATCCATCCATCAATCCAATCTATTTATTTATGTAATATATATATTTTTCTATTTATTTAATGGAGATGGTGTTTATAGGTTTACCTAATCAGATAAAACTGTTATGTGAATTTAAAAATCTTTGCAATAAAGGGTAATCTTTTCCATATATGATTGTTAAAATTAATATAGTTTTAATAACTCTATTGCATAACTTTATTGCATAAACGTATCCCAATCATTTCAACTTTAAATCGTATTTGTGGTTAACCATAGATATTAATGTATTTTTGGGTGCTTTTACGTAATTTATATAGATTAAAATTTGAGCTTCATGTAACGATATTTGTTACCATTTTAAATCGCGTTCTATACTATTTGTGTTGTTGTCGATATGTAGATCTAAAAAAATTGTCGTGTTATTGATACATTGTTTAGTCTGTTAAATCTCGACAATTTCGGTGCTCGGAATACTTTGACGGTGTCACAGATTAAAATACAAGAATGTGAATATGTATTCATGATTTAACACACTTCATCGACATCAAGATCTGATATAAATACTTTTCCGTATAAGGAAATTAGGCAATGGAACTTTGCCCTTCTTTTGCTACTGTTCAGCACCCAGCTGATTTGTTTTGAGGCTTTAACATACTAACCAACCTTCATTGGTTACAGATACGGGTCGCTGCCTTTATAACTTTTATTTCACCAGTGTATGGATGTATCCCCAGTACTGACGTCATGAGACCAGAAGCGCTGCGAAACATATAGGATAACGCGCAGATCCGTTACCCCCTCCCTTCCCCCCCCTCCCAGTAAAACTTTGTAAGCCAGGCCGGCGGCAGTTTATGTGAAGAAATACAAGTCGTGCGTGTAAATGAATATCATGAACACAGACACATTTTTAAGGACAATATAGATGATTTTTTACTAGAGAAACAATTCGTGTTGCTGGCCTTTAAAATAAAACAGTTCTTTACTTTGAGTAATTGTTATTCATGTACCACGAATTAAAGAGATACATTTTTTTTTTAATTTATGCATGACTTTAATGCAAAATCGTTGTTATTTTATATATAAATATGCCTTCAAACATAAATTTATTTAAGTATATTTAAATATTTAATTTCTTTGTAGAAATTATTATGGGAGCATTAATCAATATTTTTTCTATTAAATTATCTTTAAACACTCTTCTTAATGCATTATCAAGTACTCACACATTCTTGAGAAAAGACACAACGCGAGCTTAAATTACTGTAGCGGAAAGCAACATAATCTATGGCAAAAGTATTTTTAGGTATTCCCTGGTTCGTGGAGCTCTAATGATCACAGGGGCATGGATCAAGAATTTAAAACATGCATTTAAATGCTTTCTTTTTTTTTTACTTTTATAATAATCAGTTTTTTTCCAATGCATTTTTTTTTAAAAAATGGATAAAACTTAATAGTGAGCTTTAATTGTAAGGAAAATAAGGAAATATTTTCATTTTTATATGTAAAGAAATGATTAAAAAAAAGTATTTGGTTTATTAAATCGTAAAAATATAGAAAAATCACACTACATTTCTTAAAATGAATTCTTAAAAATCTCTTATGTCTTAAACTAAACTTCCACTCAAAATCAAAATTTAATATATGAAGAAACGAGTCAATTACATAATCACATATTCCCTGAATGCATTCTGCTTGGAATTTCACACGAACTTTGATTTTTATTATTTTAATTCTCAAGTCTAATCAGTGAACGATAGAATTGAATTCGAACTCACCCTAGAAGATGTCTTTATTTACTAATCTCGACATGGATGTATCTCTAATTGTTTTCCAGTGGAAAGCATATATTCGTTTTACATATTATATATAGTGGTACACGTAATGCACCGAACAGTCTTCCTGGTTTGACTCAATGTTTTTAAACCTAGTAACTATATCCCCCATCATGCGACATGCCTTTTTGGATTTTCCCTATTTGACATTTTAATTTTTTTAAAGGGGCCTCTCTCTTTTTTTTATATTTGTGTCCATTACTGTTTAATGACAGTAACGTGAATTAGGGGCCATCCATAAATGACGTCACGCACCTAGGGGGGGAGGGGGGTCTCACTTTTGTGACGATGCGTGACGTGGGGGAGGGAGGGGGGNACCCCCCCCCCCCTTGAAACTGCAACTGGCGAGTTTTACCAAAGTCTCGACATCGCAATTCGAGAGGTGCACAAAACAACTTTCTTCTGAACTCAGTTTTTAAGGCATTAGTTTTAAATATGACAAAAACGATAACGTGATACTGTCAGATTAGAATTATTGTCACTCGTGTCGATATAAATTAAAGTAGGTTGGATTTAGGTGTCTTCGTATAGTACGTAAATAAGAAATCTACATAGATGACAAATTTAACAAATGCATTTTCTGGAAGGAACAGGTTTAATAATGGGCATATGTTCCAAGCTTACACGTACACATGACGTATTTGAATATGTCTAGTGGAGTGGAGTGGATGTTATATGTCCCAAATGAGTCTGCATTACCCCCAAGGTTTCCCTTTTGACCACAGATGAGGTAATTTACACCTGTTCGCCGACCTCTTTCTTACGGGATGCCCGTCAGTCAATTGAGGGATTTTTTTAAAAATACATTATAAAAATATTATTTTTAAATAACCTTTTTTTATAAACAAAGAAGTGAACAGTAATGATTTATGTTTAATTGTATGCATTAAAATAAAATATAATCTAGAGATATTAACATATTTCGTTTTTTGAAGGCCGGGTAAACACTTTGAAAAAACGGACCGGTTCAACAGGATACCTAAATATTAAAATTATAAAAGTTTCTATTAACATTACTGTTAACCCAACAGCAATACCTCCAAGAGTTCCCTTTTTACCCCAAATGAGATAATTTATCGCTGTTTACCGACCCCTTGATTAAACAGACCGATAGCGGTAGCCATGTATTTTTCATTAATTTATAAATTCCACAAGAGACGTAGGTGAAATCATGAAGAAAAAAGAAAAAAAAAAAAAAAAAAAACCTATGAGCTTCGTAGTAAAAAGTTATGATAATGTTGGATATTTTAATAATGCCACAGTATTTTTTCAGTCCTCAACTTGCAATAATTACTGTATTTTGCGACGCACAAGATGGCACCCTACTTTCTTGCACAAATGTGGGGTTCCTAGAGTATTGGCCATTTTCCTCTTCCAGCGCATAACTAATAATTTTTAGAAAACATGATATCAATGTGATAATTTTAGATCAAATACCTTTGATGTGCATATACTTTGCAGGAAAACTGTCATTAGAAGATCGAAATCAATTTTAGGAATTCTCTTGTATCTAAATATTCTAGGTCTATCAACAATGCAATGATCCTTGTAATATCAATAGCCACATTTGCGAGCTTAATCGTGAAGGTTAATCACATAAAATGGTTTTTGACATTACCGCTGCTTGTTCGTTAGCTGTCTTGCTTTGCCTTGGCAACTAAACATTTTTAAAATAAAAATGTAATATATAAAATAAGCCGAATTGATACTTAATCTTATAGGGCTTTATTTAAGCTGTGTAAAGGCTCATATTGCTATCAAATCAGTACAGAGAAAATCATGTCAAAACGGTAAAAGAATGCAATGGTACCTGGTGAAATGGAAAAATTCTTGCCAGTCGTCTGATAAGAAAAAGTTTGAGAATCACTGGCTTACAATTTATTTAATGTCTTTTACATAGCTTCACGCGTGTCACAATATTACAATGTAGACCTACACTAAATAAATACTTAAATGATTAAAAAAAAGTGATTTAAAACATACTTATTTTTATATAGATTTTTTTTAGGGGGGGGTCAAAGTTTTGTGACGTACTTTTGGAGGGGGGGTCTACGATTTTGTTACGACGCGTAACGTAGGGGGGGGGGAGGGGGTAAAAAACGGCCAAAATTGCGTGACGTCATTTATGGTCGGCCCCTTAGGCGTTTTCAGCACGAGGCAAGTTTACGTTTCTTTAATATCCAAAATTTACCAGCTGTTAATGTTTTCCCTCTTGCTCATGTGTTATGGTATAATATTTAATAAAGTTTTTTAATTTTTTGGTTTTGTTTGTTTTATATTTATGTTATTTATTACAATCTGATAATTCATTAATAATTGCAAAGCAAATGAACTTCAAGTTTTTTCTTGCAAGTCCTTATCGGTATAACACATTTGTTACAAAAACCTACACGGTGTCGTCCATTGACTAATATCAAATATCCACCAACCAGGGCCGCCGCCAGGGGCTGAATCAGGGAATTTATTCAGGGGCGCCAACGGGTGGTGGACCCCGTCAGCTACTCTTGATTTTTTTTAATGATGTTGCTGTGCGCGTAGACATATAATCAGACCATTACTTAGGTCACATATAACCAAAAAAATTTTTACTTTACAACCAAAATTAACGGAAAAAACATTTCTGCACAATGAACTCTTCGCTAAAGGTGTTCCTCGAAATTTCGTGATTTACGTCACAGTTTTCTAAAAATAACATATTTATGTCATCAAATACGTCACATATTTGTCTTCCGGTGACTCTCTCACTTATTTGAGTAGATGTAAATATTGGATATTTTTCTTCATATAGTTTAGCCATTGTGGCAGCTGCCTTGCCTATTCTACTGTATATTTCGTCCTCAATTGACAGTGTGTTGGAGACTAAGTTTTAATTGTTGCTATTGATTGTTCGGCCATGATGTTTGTCTTTTTCAGGCTGATAAGGCCTAATTCTTTGCAGGCGTTGGAGAAGCTTGACACAAGTTGAAGCAAACCAGTTTATGTGTGTGCCATCAGTGCCGCATCATCCGCAATTAGTATCTCACGAATAAGGACATCTGTCGTTTTGGTTTTGGCTCGGAGGCGGGCAGTGTTGGTGCCAGTACACAACCTTGTGTAACTCCCCTGCTGACTGGAAAGGCTTCTAACGTAGCTACAACGAACTGCACAGTTCCCTAATATTTTTATGCATGGACCTGCCTGATGATAGTGAGTAGGTGTGTGGGACAAACGATTTTTTCCAGAATTTGGACTAGCCCGTTGCGACCGACTAAATTAAAGGCTATAGAAAGATCCACAAAGCCAATGAATAGTGGCATCTGCTGCTCTCTGCCTTTTGCTGACGCTGCCGTATAGAGAACACCATGTCTTTGGTAGACCGACAAGACCGGAAATCGCAATGAAGTTCTGGATAAACTGTTGAGGCTAAACTCTGTAATCGCATTAGAGTGACATGCGCAAAGGCCTTTCCTACAATACTAAGATGTGAGATGCTACAATAGTTATTGCAGTACTTCTATCGTCACCCTTATTTTATATAGTGTCACTATATTAGCATCATTTAGGACCTGGGGTATGTAGACCTGTTCCCAGAAGGGGGTGCAGGAGCTAGTGCAAAGAATGTAGTAAAGCTGTCTTGCCACTCTTGAGAGCTACAGATGATATTCACAGGGCTTTTCCCCAGAAACTAGGAAGTCAATCGCCTTGTTAAACTCTTCCTGTGTGGCACGACATCAAGTTCTTCCGGCACGGGTTCAAAACAGCGACTGTCAAAACAGCGACCGTCATAACAGTGACTTCAAAACAGCGACTGTGTCAAAACAGCGACCGTCAAAACAGTGACTTCAAAACAGCGACTGTATCAAAACAGCGACTGTATCAAAACAGCGACTGTATGTGTCATTTGAGATGGCATCAAAGGCCCTGAGTTGCTAAAACTCTTATAGGTCCAATTGGGGAATCGCTTGGCAAACTCCCACGCCTCCCCCGAAGGGCGTAGCTGACAAGGGCACCCCCAACACGGTCCCCTCTAAGAGGGGGCCGCCTGGGCAGGGTTAAGTTCGCTCGAGGCTCACCGTCCTGCCTCTCAAGGGGGTTTCCTCCCTAAGGAGGATGTGGATTTACCTAATTCGACCCGCCGTAAATGCGGTGCCACCACAGCGCTTGAAACGGGTCTATCTGCCTAAGACTGTCGCAAGATAGGGGGAATCATCATTGTAACCCTCCCGGGGGTTGCGGGCACCCGCAGAACCAACCACATTGTGTTGGGTAAGGGCACCCCTTATCGGGAAGGTTTCCTCAGAGCTGACGTCAGACCAAAGTTCTTCACGGCACTTTTTCTAGTGTTTTACTGGCCCTCCTGGCCCTAACCAGTGCCGTTCACTGATTATAACTAGAAAGGGGGACGAAACGGCCGCCTCGGATGACCCGACCCTCAACGGGCACAATGGTTTTCATCATCGACAGAGGCGATCTCCACCATGGTCGCCTCTGTCTTAGTTCCGTACGGCGGCTGTAATCATCTGTCTAATTTCTTAGCTAGCCCTAACCGGACTTCGACCTTCCAGGTCGAAACTTTTAGTTTCGGGTTTTGCGTACCCTACTCATCCCGGGGACCACGTAGAGGTAAGCCCCTCCCCCGTATCAAAACAGCGACTTCACCACAAAGCTATTCTGGTCCAACCGTAAACCTAACACAGTGGTTCTCAACTTTTTGACACATAGACCCATTTTTCATTTTCTAAACTTATCCAAGGACCCCAAGTGAAAAAACTACATAAATGCATAGAGAAAATAAAACCTAAAACAATAGCAACATTTTGATGAAGTATTTAATGAAAATTATATGTTTTGATTTAAATAAAATTTAAAAACAATTAATGACGAAGATTATCATATTCTACATACATATGCACTTATTCATATACAAACAGCTGGTGAGTGAAATAAAATTGTATTAAAAAAAAATTAAAAATAACATTTAATTTGTCTTAGCTCCATAATATATAAATGAAATAAAAGGAAGATTTAAAACAGAATAGAAAAGATGAAGGTTACTTAAAATTTTGTGACATTTATCTCATTTTGATAAAGTATTAGAAATCTAATTGAAATTAAAAGTTTTGTTTAAAATAAAATTAAAAGCAATTATCTTATCTTATATGTTACAGACGCTCCTTCTGTACAGAAGATTATTGCGTCATACGTATTTCTATGGTTTGTGTTTAGTCCTGTATTGTTACTAGAGATTTAAATGATGATAAAGTGTTGTCTTTCCTGGTCTCTTCAGGCAACCCATTCCATGCCCGAATACCGGACGGAAAGAAAGAAAACTTGTATGTGTTTGTTCTTGCATATGGAATAAGAAAGGTGTTTTTATCTTTATGTCTATCTGAGTGTTGTATTAAGTTATCTTTGTGTTGTATTTCTAAATTAGAATTAATTGCCTTATGTATAATTACTAATTTACTCTTGGTTCTTCTATCCTCCAGTGTTTCAAGGTTTAATGATTTAACTAATGGTGTTACTCTTGTCAGTTTTGAATATTCTCCAGAAAATAAATCTGGCAGCTCTTTTTTGGATTTGTTCTAACTTATCAATATTTTCTTTGGTGGATAGGTCCCATACAGAAGATGCATATTCTAGTATAGGTCTCACCAGGGTGAGGTAGCATTTTAGTTTTATATCTTTGTCACATTTGTAAAAGTTTCTTTTTATAAAGCCTAAGGTTTTGTTTGATTTTTTAATAACTTCATTGACATGGGGGTTCCAAGATAGTTTCTCATTTATTATGACTCCTAAGTATTTTGCATCTTTAGTTTGGGTTAGTT
>MUZC01004656.1:23730-54249 GCA_002072015.1 Radix auricularia | reverse complement strand
TATCGATTTAAAAAATTTTAATCCATACAAAAACATATTTATAATACAATTTTTAAAAAAAATTTGTATTAAAATAATTAAATATTAAAAATTAATTATAATTTTAAAATCTTTTAATGTACAAATGTCTTTTGCATATTATTATAATGTATTAGTTTATTTATTGAATTCAAAATATGATTATTTATAATATATGAATTAATATTTAAAAGAGCTTCAACGTGTTAATGATGAAATTGACTAATCTATACAGGCGCACCTTCTATACAGACGATTATTGCGTCCACAGACAATTCCGTGATGCAGCGTTCCCGGGCCACAGCTATTGTGGATGCCACGCTTTAACCAGTCGCATTTATTTCCCTAAATAGTGATAGGTACCCATTTAGAAATGGGTGTACTCAGTACTCAGTGACGACCTAGGCCCCCGGAATAAATCATTGCCTTCTCATGGATTTGAACCCGTCACCACCGGTACGCCAGCCGAGCGTACATGCCACTATACCAACGTACAACAAAAATATTTACCGGTGCATGTAAGGACCGATAATTATAAAACAAATATTTAAAAAAAATTAAATTAGTTACTTTTACTCTTTCCTATTACATAATTAATTATCATTTTTATGTACTTTTAATAAAATAAAAATTCTCACACTCTACATTCCATAAGCCTCAAAATCTGGAATATACATATCTAAAGTGAAAAAACCAATTCGAACTGTACTTTTTCATAAATCCCTAATTGGAGTTTACAACATGGATAAACAATAATTGCATATACATTTACCAAAAAAAATCTCTCTCTTGAAGCTTTCAGGCATGTTTTGCAAAAAAATCAGTATGTATTCTAGTTTGCCAAAATTAAGTAAAGCTACGAGAAATTACATTTTCAATGAAACATGTTGGTCAGTTGCCATTCAAAAAAAAACTGTTTTAAAAAGCAAGTCTTTCAGCTAAATACTTAAAAATTATTTTGTAAAAAAGAAGGATTGAAAACCGAGCAAGTATTTGAAAATAGATATTCCCTATCATCAAAGCATTCGTCCTCGTAATTTTAATAACATCTATATTAGTAGCCAGCAAAGTTTGATATTGAATTTAAATTGCTAGATATATTTAAAAATACAACTGAAAAATGTTTTTTTGCTTTAGTACCTTTTTTCACCTCCTTTTTAATGTTTTCCTGTATTATTGTTTTGACTTGGGGACCTACACATTTAGTCAAGTTGATCTAAATTGTTTTACTTTTGAATATTTAAAAGAAAATAATTGTAATGAGAACGGATGAAACGAAAAAAAAATATTCAACTATTTTTTCAAGAGAACAACCGATTTTTATTTTAGTATTATTTTTTGCAAAAAGAAATTTTATAACATTTTTAAATTTAATGAGCAAGTAATGTTATTGAATTCCAACGCATTCCTAAAATTAATTTGGTGGTGTATGCTTAGCAATATCCAGCTAGGTGGATCATTAATCCTCTGGGAGGTGAAAAAAGACACAAGTATTCACTTGTAATGTGTACCAGAGGCTTCATTGTCTTATCGTGCTAGTAAATTACCTTGTCATTTACTGCTTTTTGAGTGTCCCTTTCCGGCTATTAAAACTTTATATCAGTATTTCTCTTCCTGATTTACGCAATGGTTCTCATTAAGTTAACAAAATATCCATTTTAAACATATTTTTTGTGTAGATTTTCGTGGAACGTGTCTATACAAATTACTGATCTAAGTAATCAATAATTACAAAAAAGGTGTGGAGGTTTTTTTTTTCTAATATTTATTTAGTTTATTAAGTCTCTTAATACAGAAGACGCGGTTGCTAATGGGCTACTTTTTTTGAACTAACAATTGAATAAGCAGTATGCAACTCTAAGTACATTCTCCTTTGTCTAAATAGCTCCCTAACGTCTACCATCCTGGTCACTTTCTCTCGCCTTCTTTTCAATCGCTCTCTACTTTATAAAGGTTTCCAAAAGGCGTCTTTGAAAATCAAATTTTCATGCCGTTCGTAATGGTTTTGTATAAATTCATTTGGTAGAGCCTGGAAATGATCCTAGGCCATTAGAATTCCTTGCATTAAAGGAGTTGTTAAACTTTATAACATACATTTATACCAAACTAAGATTTGAATATAACGAAAAATAGACTTACCTGAATAAGTTACACGCGTTTTTAATATATTTCCTCTATCATATTAAAGTTAAGCAGAAATTTACCTATCATAATTTAAAATTAATTCTAACAACTGCATTGTTTTAATCCCTTAGGGTGTTGTCTAGACAATGTTCATAGTATACCTCATTGTGCCAGCTACTTCAGCATTATGAAAGATCTGCTCGGGTTTACTAGAGGACATTTGTTTACATCTCTTTATATTTAGTAAAGTAACAGTGGTTACTGGAAGCTTAGGATTTGCAAGCTTGTTGAGGGCATGGTTATTAAGGATGAGTAGTTTAAGTAGATCTTGACCATGCATGCATATTTTATTATAACCTGCGAGACTTGGCTAGGCAAAATTTTGAAAATATTCTGGCGTTAATTTAATTTTTTGTGTTGAAAACATCATTTATTTGTGTAAATTTGAATGATAATTACGGATAAAAATCGATTCTTCTCTGGCCTGTATCATTTTCTTCTTAACCTAAGAGAATATTAGTAGGAACCATTCAGTGTTTTCTTTAGGGGATATATGATTTGCGTCTTTGTCTTGAAAGTATTTGCCGCAAAAGTATTGTCTATTAGTTCGTTCTCGAAAGAAGTAAAACGCATGTGTCTAGTTTCCAATATTACATATTTTAAAATTATTCTTTTAACTGCGTCAAATTATCAATTATTTAAATTTTTCGGTGTAGCTAGTTAAAGAGTTCATTTTATTGATACACTTCAGTAGCTTATCCGGCCTCTAATTCCAAAACACAACATTACCGGTAATTTTTGTGGTGAGGCCGCAGGTTCTTATGCCCTTTAAATTTCTTAAAGATGACGACGACATCTAGTCCTTTAAAATTGTTATGTTGTCACTAATGTGATTGGCGAGACCACGGTCTGTGTAAAAATCTCAGAAACCAGTGAAGTCTTAGGCACATATTTACGACCACTTAAGGGAGTGTTAATGAGTACATCATTGTCATGGGGTGGCCTATGTCTTTGAGTATCCATAAATAGCATCGTGCGCATCTTTGATCCGGAAATGTTTTGAAATGTAAATTGGGGTTTGGACTACCAGGAAGAAGACGTTTCTTAAATATTTTCCTAACCGTTGCACGTGGACCGGTATTTCTTCATGGTACGCAACGCGGCTCCGTTGACAACCGGTGTCAAGTGTTAGGCGGCCAAGATGTTGTGATGCCCAAAATTTCGTGACGGCGTTATCCTCGCTTTCCGTGTCGATAGCAACCAGAAAGACATTCGTGGTTATATTCAGAGTTGAGCATTAACCAGTGAGATCAATTATCTTCACTGTTATTCGTCGCAAGGATGTCTGAGCAAATATTTTTTCGGCTTATTCTGTGTGTGAAGTTTACCATCGGTGTTTGAGATGCAGAATTGTTTTCGTGGTGTATACGCCACCTGTAAAATTCTGGTCCTCCCATGGTCTTCGAATTAAAAAAACAAAAACAAACAAACAAACAAACAAACTACTAAAAAGCTACGATATTGCTTTGGCTGTGTTATGTAATACTTGAAATCAGATAGATATAGGAGCACGTGATATCTTCACTTGCATATTGTATCTATTTTTTTCTCTTATCATAAATTTACACGTCAGATAATGACAGCTTTAACCAAAATTGGTTGTAACAACATTACTGTAAAATGTCTATTGGAGAAATTAATGTTACATAAATAGGTGAAGGTACAAAGTAAATAATTTTTTCTTATTATTATATTTTAAATTTAAAAGCAGTCACACAAAAATGTTTAACCTACTTGGTTATATTTTTGTTACTTTGTACAGGAATTAATCGCCAAGTTTAACATAAGATATTTGTTTATTATTGTATTTGTATTGATGCGTTTCTAAAACCCGTCTAGCAAACAAATGTTAGAAATAATATTTGTTGGTCACTATATTTAAATTGATATAATATTAAAAGGGAAATGAAATAATATAATTCAAAAATGTCTGTTGACAAACTTGACATACTTGACACACTTGACGCACTTGACAAATTAATATTTTATGGACACACCCAAGAGGACAATAGCACCCTTCAGTTATGCTTCTGATATATTATGTATTTACCTTTGGACTATCATTTCCTAACCAGCTGGAAACAAAAATATTATCCAGTCAAACGAATTGATGAGAACATATATTTGAAGTAGATCTATACACTTTTTGTTTTGTCTTATCTATATGTAATGCTTAATGATAATTCCACTTAGCTTGTATAATAAAGTAAAAGCGCAAAGACGATAATTTGTTTGATTTAATTTTATTTTTAAAAATTGTTTTTTCATAATAAAGCAATTAATTGTGTCTGGCGAGTTGGGCAAGAAGCAGCCGGCGGCTGCCATACTGAAAGTCAGGGCTTCGAATCTCTATGAAGTCAGTCAGTTACCGTGACTAAGGTCCTTTCCCTGTGTCCACCCAGTTCCAAATAAGTATCTAAAATAATTTTGTTTAATGTAAAGGTGGCTGGTCATTGTGCTAGCCCCACCAACTCCTCGTAAACCGTGACAATAGAAACTAGTGAACGGTGCTTTACTTCTCCCATTAGCAAGCATGTTCTTCAAATGGGAATTTTAATTTCGTTTTTGAGAGTATATATATATATATATATATATATATATACTAGTGGCAAGTGGCTTAACACGAGTTTTAAATGAGGTTTTCTATAGAAGCGTGGTATACTGTTTTATTTCCATGAAGTTAAAGGATACATTTATGTTAAAGCAGGTCAAATACAATTGCCTATCAGAGAAGCATAGTGTCTGCAATTCTATACCAGCAATCCCAAGACTCTTGCACACCAGTTAAGACTGCACCATCGTAGTAGTGTAATTAACAACTTTCTGAATTCCCATTATTCCTAATAGTAGAATTAAAGATTTTCAATGTGTATATAGCTTATGTGAGTAAAAAAAACAAAACTATATTTGGGCACCAGGCTCCCAATAAATGTTATAAATGTTTTTCCGCCTGTTATCATCGCAGAAGTGCACTCAACAAATTTAAAAAATTTCATACTGCTACCTACTCGGACATAGAAGAATTAGTGGTTTTTAAATTTTATAAACTTTGGCCTAAAATGAGCAGGAGATTTAACAATTTTCTTTGTTAATTTTCGTCGTAAGTGCCTCCCAACAAATTTCCAAAATTTTATGCTTCTACCGTCACCGAAAATTAGAGAATACGTGATGAGTCTGTTTTTACATAAGAACAAAAAAAAATCGGCCCCGCCCCCCAGGGGAGCTATTTCTTTTTACTCCTGTTACTATTGTGGATATGTATTGCTCAACTTCCCAAAGTATCATGCTTCTAACTCAATAGTAAATAGGAGAATTAGTAATTTTAACTTTTTATATCGCTCATATAAAAGAAGAAAACCACAATGGGCCTCGGCCCCCTTAGAGAGATAATTTAAATATGTTTTCACCTGTTACCATTGGAGATGTGAAATACACCTCATTTAAGGAAAAAAAATACATGTGGGAACACCAGCCCCACCTTGGATGAGAATTTAAAAAGAATTTTTCTCTATTTAATGTAGGGAGAGTGTGATCAATAACTTCCAAAAGTTTTTCTTTTACGTATACGGTAAATTTGAGAATTAGAGATAAAACGGTTTTCAATATTAAAAAATACTAAATTTGGGACCCTAGCCCCCAAAAATGGGATTGTTTAATATCTTTTTTGCAAATTAGCGTCAGTAGAGTGTATTTAACATCTTGCCAAACTTTCGTGCTTCTACCTACACGGAAAATAGGAGAATTGGTAATTTTCAATTTTTATGTAGCTCATATAGGTAAAAAACTTTTGGGCCCCTGGACCCCAGAAAGTCATAATTTAAATATATTTTCGCCTGCTATAAATTTGGGAATTGTACTAAACAATATCCAAAAATTTCATGCTTCTGCCTACTCGGAAAATAGGAGAATTAGCTATTTTCTATTTTATATAACTTAAAATACGGGGGAAAACGCTTTTGGTTCCCCGGCCCCCATAAGTGGGAATTTATGGAAAGATTGCCATTATTGACAAAAGTTTCATGATTTTACCTACACTGTAAATTTGAGAATTAGTGATGAGTGAGTTTTTTAAATAAGAAAAAAAAAACATTTGGGCCCCCGGCCCCCAATGAGTTGGAAGCTTAAAATTCTTTTTTGCAAATTAGCGTTAGGAGAGTGTGATTAACAACCTCTCAAAGTTTCGTTCTTCTACCTACACGGGAAATAGTCGAAAGGGGGGATATCAGTATTTATATAGCATATATTAGTAAACAAAAATGAACTACATTTGGGCCCCCGGCTCCCAGTAAGTGATAATTCAAATATTTTTTCACCTGTTACCACTGCGGGGGTGCACTTGCAAATGTAAGAGTATCACATGCTACCAACTAATCAGAAACCTGATCTTTCTTTAGACGTGATTTTATTTCATTGTCTACATGTTGTTAATATAGCCCATTTAAGAAAAATTCCAATTTGGCCCCCGCACCAGGTAATTGAAAATTTCAATAAGTTTTTTTTTTTGCCATTATTGCCAGGAGAGTAATTTCCAAAAGTTTCATGTTTTTACGACACGGTACATTGGAGAATCAGTGATGAGATTGTTTCTAATGTAAGAAGAAACAACATTTGGGCCCCCGGCCTCCAATGATTAGGAAGTTTGAAATTCTTTTTCGCAAATTAGCGTTAGGAGAGTGTACTTAACAACTTCTCCATGTTTCATTCTTCTACCTACACGGGAAATAGTCGAAAGGGGGATTTTCAATATTTATATAGCGTACATAGGTAAGAAAAAATACATTTGGGTTCCAGGCTCCCCATGAGTGGGAAGTTTAAAATTGTTTCTCCCAAAATATCGTCGGAGTAGCTTACTTAACAACTTGCCAAAGTTTCATTCATCTACTTATTTAAAAAAATAAGCATATAAATAAAATGTGACACCTAGTGTATTTTCTATTCTTGAAAAAAAAAAAAAACATAAATGACTAATTAAAGAAACAGACAATTAAACACATTTCATATACTAATTATGTAAAGAAAAAAATGGTAAATATGCGACTTTAACATTTATTTTCTACAGATATTCCGGTAGTACCAATCGGTTTTAAAAAATGAACATTTAAAGAAATTACCAGTTTAAATGAAAGTTAATGTAACTAATTGAATGAATATAGATAGGTCATATGCTACGAAGATTAGAACCGGTAAACACTAAGTCAAAACCCTTTTGATTTCAATCTTGATCATAATGGATATACTAAATATATTAACTAAACCGCCTTGTAAAAGACGTTAGCAGTTCATCACTCTATTTGAAATTTTATTATTTTCTAAAACACATTTTGTCAATATTTCATCCATTTACTCTCTAGACACTTTTTGAATTACCTTTTATATAACTAATGTTAAAAAAACATGTTAAGCCTGGTCCCTATTGGAACTCATGACGTGTTAGCGCATTTTCGTATTATGTATCATTACTTATGTTAGATATCAGCATTATGTAGTTATCAGTAATTGTGTTTAGATTTTAGACATATTTTTATGAATTTTCTTGTGTAATTAATATACCTGCCATTTTTTTTATTTAAAAGTCATTTCTTTACATTTAAAAAACAATTATTTTCTCTTTAATCTAACTACAAGTCACCACAAATGATGACGTAAAACTCTCTAAACTTTTACACATATTCTAATGACGTCAACTAAAAAAAAAAAAAACTATTTCTTTTGCACGCTTTCGCACCACACTTCAATGCTTGAAAAACTATGTATTCGACTTCCGGCAATGGCGGCCGTTCCCTGCGGTAGTGTTACCTCTCGATTCGAAATATTTTTTTGTAGTTTTAATGGGGTTTTTTAACGGATCGAGTAACTGAGTGTTGATGCACAAATAGCAGGTCAGGACATACAAAAAACATATATACCTCATGGGTCTAGGACTCATGGATGCTGAGATCAAGGGTGATGACGGACGGATGGACGGACGGACAAAACGGGTGCAATAGCGCATTCGACCTTTTGAAAATGCGCTAAAAATTGCATACTGGACCCCAGCCCTAAAAGTTTTTTTTTCTATTAAGACGTCTTTAACAAAACTAAAATAAGTGTCGGGGGCCCTATGGGTGTAAAATGTATAGTTTAAAACAACAGCTTATAACAATTTGGATCATGCTGAATATATTTGTTTGTTAGAATTTGTTTTAAAAAATTGAGTGTAATTAAATGGTAAGAGTGTCTTCCACGTTTATAAAAAATAGATTAGGGGCCAAGGGCTACAAAAGATTGAAAAATATAATTTAATGACCTAACAAATTTTAATATAGGCCATCAAGTTTGTATCTTCCAAGTTTTTTAAAAAATACATTTACTTAGTATCCAAACTTTTTTATTTGTAATTTAGCTAATAAAATGTAAAAAAAAAACTATAATGGAGTGATAAGTTTGCCTGCTACCAACCCGAAACTTCATGCGTCTACCTGCACAGAAATTTTGAGAATTTGTGATGTTTAACTTTTTTTTTTATTTAAGAAAAAAATACAATGTCACAATAGGCTACTAAACAACTTTGCAAGGTTTCATGCTTCTACCTACACGGGAAATTGGAGAATTAGTGATGAGTCAGTTTTTATATTAGAAAAAATACATTTGGGCCCCCGGCCCCAATGAGCGATACATTAGATTATTTATTTACATGTTGGCAACGCGGAAGTGTACTCAATAACTTCACAAAGTTTCATGTTTCTACCTGCACGGGAAAATGGATGAATAGCGATTTATTTTCAGCATTTTAAAAATAGTTCTTTGGCCCCTGGTCCCCGTAAGTGTGATTTCTAAAAAAACATTGATCGCCAATAATCTCTTGGAGAGGCTACTCAACAATTTACCAAAGTGTCAAGCTCTCTACGGAGAGTTAGATAATTAGTGATGAGTCAGTTTTTAATATAAGAAAAATAACTACATGTGGGCCCCCGGACGCCAGTAACTGGTAACTTAAATATTTTTTTCGCCTGATACCATCGTAGAAGTATACTTAACCACTACCCAAAGTTTTAGCTCTCACCAACACAAGAAATAGGAGAATTAATCATGTTCATTTTTTATATAGCTCATATAAGGAAATAAGAAAAATAATGTACCCCCCTGACCCAAGGGGTGGTCATCCGGGGTTGAAACATAACCTATTACCTTTTGAGTGTCCGATTGGGGTTCCATGCAAAACTGCACCACACTGAGTCAAACGGTGTGGAATTGTATTGGTAACAAACAAACAAGCAAACAAACGGACAATTTTAAATATATTATATATAAATAAATATATATATATATATAATACACCAGAGCAATCAAGATGGTGTCAAGGTGTATGAAATAAAAATAAATAAATATCCCTTAGAGACCATGAAGGTCCATGGGAGCAAGTGAAGTAGCGTTCATAAGTTTCATTGACCACTAACGAGCATGGGATTGTGTGGTTAGCACAATGCCCCGGGGTCCTTGCCAGATCCGCGGTTTCGAACCCGCGACAAAGGTTCTTGTTGCGGTTCGGAAGTCCAGCTCGCTACAACGTAGACCACCGATAATACAGAAGAGCAAGCAGTAAAAGATAGCATCTACTGATTCCTATGTCTTGAAAACAGCTCAGACGGGCTCAAATGAGGTAAATTAGTTATATTAAACCTAAATGTGGTGAAAAGTGGTGAACACGTGAACAATTAAGGATATTTAGCCATACTTTTTTGTTGTTTTGTGCTATTAAATTTACGCTGATTGAGCCTAAACCAGGCTAAACTATGCACACATTGTTTCGATGCTATTATTTTATAATAATATAGAAAAAGAGAGATTTAAATATGTTGATTACAATACAAAATACACCCCAAAAATAATTGTGTAAAGAAAACAGTAACTATAAGCTTTATTATTTAACAAATACAATAGTAAACTTTTATGCTAATAATTGCTTTATCAGTAACATTATCATACAGGGATTTCATTAGTATTAAAATTATAATTATTTTGGCATAGTATATAAAAGATACTAAGAAGAAGAAAAAAAATGAAAAAAGAGTCATCATAATATTAGGATTTAAGAAAAAAAAATAAGACGTTTACAAAATTTGCCGTGAAAAACAACAACGGAAAAAAACACTTTACAGCTTGCTAAAATTGTGAATTCAAGAGTTACGTTGTAGGATACACACAGTTTCGTTCTATAACTTGGCAATTTGGTGCATAGTTTAAGAGAAAGGTTTTAATATATATATAAATTTATCAATTTAACGTTAAAAATTTAAACAATAAAATTTTTAAAAATATTAATTGACTTATGACTTACAAATTATTGGTATTCAAAAAGTCAACAAAAAAAAAATTATAAAATAGCGGCCGATAAATAGTAAATTTTCTGACGACTACAAGAACATTTTGGTTTGAAACTAGTGACTGACGGCAATGCTTAAAATATTGATAAATTATGACTAACATTGTGTTAATATTTCGTCTAATTAAAAAAAAAAAATATGTTAAAAACATATTAAAATATAATGGCAGTAATGGATTCAGAGACAGAAAGTCACTACAGCTCTTGTAATGAATTATTGTGTTACAAAAAGCAGATGAAAGTTCGTGAATCCCTTAAGCCTCTACAACGTTTGCAACTTAATGAACACCGATATCCGTTTATGTCATTTCATGCCAAAAGCGTTTTTTTTTTCATGCCATGTACCTCATTTCTACGTGATTGATTTTTTAAGCTTTGCTGGTTATATTGCCCATTAGACCCGCTCAACACTTCAATCAAATAATGTAGACACACTTGTCTTTTTACGCCGTCAGTTTAAAGATGACATGTAAAGGACACACTCAAGTTGTTTTTTTTTTCATACTTTCAACAAAAAAATTTAACAATTGTTATTTACGATTTCATATATTCTACTTTTCGAGCCTGGATGGTGGAGATTTCTACACCAATTAATAATCTATATGTGTGTGTGTGTGTGTGTGTGTGTGTATGTGTCAAGGTTTAAGAATCACTGACTGAATTTGTTGTGAAATTGTTGTGAAAATGTTGTGAGCGGTGTTCACGTAAACAGAATATTTAGTGTTCACATGCAATGCCTTGCAGAGTTCGTCCAGGGTTATATATAGTGTGAGACGGACAGTGCGACAGGTGAAGTAGAGGTCAGTTTGTAGAGTGGGGCGAGTGTTTGTCATACATTTTTATCGAGGTGTGCTCGAATGGTGTGACAATAACAAGAAGAGAGGCTCGTGTGGAATAAGCCTGTGATTGGAAGTACTGGATGGTTGGATTGCCTTTATTGTATTACTGAAGCTATTGTATTATTGAAGCAGTGTCTGTACGTGAATTATTACAACAATAAAGAATCTTATAATTATGGACAAGAGTCGAGACTTTTGTCTTATGACATCCAGAACCCAGAAAGCAACAGTGTATGTCTATATATATATATATATATATATATTTATATATATATTAGGGCTGTTTTTGAAAAATTACCGATTAATTAATTGCTAATTTTTTAAGTTAAAAATAAAGACTTATGTCGTCATTAAACTGAAAATTTCAAGGGAAGTAATAAAAACGGGCAATCGTTATTTACGTTTAGTTATTTTTAAAACAGTTAGCTCTGAAAACAAGTTAAATAACGTATTAAAGTTGAGGCACTTGAATGCAAATTTCAAATAAATTTTATAAATATAAAAGTAATGCAGCTGTATAGAAATTGTTTGATGATTAGTAAAAACATAAAGATCATCGTTTTATCTCAAGTGGTTCGAAAGCTATGATTTTTTTGTCTAAGACCTCATTATCTTTTTTTTCACTATTTCTTTTTCGTTTTCCTTCATATTTTGTGCCCTTTTATTTCATTTTTTTTAAAATGCCCATAACCCAAGTATTTAATTTAATTAAATTTCAAACACATACTTTTGTTTTGGCAAATACTTAAAAATAAGTAGAGCCTAGTTCAATATAATGTCAATGAATTTAAATTTTGTAATTGTTAAATAGTTAAAAACTATTTTTTTAAAATATCATTGTCCTTATAAAACAGGTTATTTTAAAGTATACTCCTTTAGCATTCCCTGAACGGAGAAGTTTGTACGTAAAAAAAATAATGAAAAAATAAAAACTATTATTATTTTTTTTTTTTTAAGTTTCTATTTTTAATCACTATTTTATCGATTAAAATAATTTTTTCGATAAAATAATTTACCGTTTAATCGAGAAATTAATCGGTAATTTCCGCAGCCCTAATATATATATATATATATAAATAAATATCCCTTAGAGACCATGAAGGTCCATGGGAGCAAGTGAAGTAGCGTTCACAAATTTCATTGACCACTAACGAGCATGGAATTGTGTGGTTGGCACAATGCCCCGGGGGCCTTGCCAGATCCGTGGTTTCAAACCCGCGACACGGGTTCTTGCTACGGTTCGGTAGTCCAGCTCGCTACAACGTAGACCACCGCGCCCCCATATATATATATATATTAAGATGTATAATTTAAATATATTTTGTACAGTATTGTACCTAAAAAATTTACCCTACAATTAGAATTCAAATTCGTTTTAACCTCCCTTTTTTCCAACCCGAGGAAAGTTGTGACGTTTAAAAGACATTGGAGTGACATTATTTATACTTCCCACCTAGCACAGACGTTGGTATACTGTTTGCCTTAGAGGGCCATAAACCTCACATATTTTGACCAAAAAAAATCTTTGAAAGCCATACTTTATGTTTAAAACTAACAATTCAAGTAAATGTGTGCATTTTATGTAATTTCAACTCAAAAGTAAAAACATATATGTCTCTAAATTATTTTAATAACATTTTAACTCCTTTTTAAAAATATGCAATCAATAAATGAGTATGAATAATTTAAAAAAAATATTTACTTTTTTTAAAGTGAGCATTAGTCTGAGAGCATGGTGCCGCCATTTAAGAGCCACTTCTGGCTCGAAAGTCATGGTATTCCAAACACCTGTCTTCTAGCACAATAGGAAAGGTAATTTGTTTTAATGTTTAAAATTCTATTGAATCGCAATTCAATCACTATTAAGCATCGAACCTAAAACCCCAATTTAACACTTAACAATCGATATAAAAGCAAAGCGTTACTGCGTATAAATATTATACATTGTGGGACTGCGATAAACATTTTAAATTTAATTCTATGTGAAATATTTATGGTAATAAAGCATAAAATGCAATGCAAATATTTATTTATAAAATAAGCGAAGACATTTCCAGACTTTCACCAGAACAAATAATGGAAAAGATTTTAATTGTACCCTATAAAACTGTGTTGTTATTTGTTTTTGTTTTTGTTTTAATTGTGGAAGACTTGATATAAATTTTTTATTAACATTAAAATGCAGTATGCTATTCATCTTATTTGAAATGTAGCCTCAATCTATGTTGCCCAGGTATTAGATACTAGGCTCAGGCATATATATTATATGTTTAGTTTAGTAGCTAGCAATAAATGTTAACTATTCTGAGCACTAGTCATATAACGGATTTCAAAGGTAATTCTGTAGAAATAAAACAAAAACTAAATAACCCCTTTTCAGTCCTTGACGGACACTAGGGCAAGTGAAGTAGCGTTCACAAGTTATTAAGCCACCACTAACAAGCAGGGGATTGTGCGGCTAGCACAATGCCCCGTGGGCAACTAAACGAAGATTGCTTTTGAAATATTCTTGTGTTTTTTATCGCCCATCATCGTCATAGCCACAATAATTGTCATAAACTCTTTCGTCTTTAGCTTGCGTGCCAGAAGGGGATTGGTTGTTCGTCACAATTATGGTACCTCCGTCAAAAGCAACATTGTTTGCATTTGTAACACTGACATTATTAGACTCCTTTACTTCAACATATGCAACTTTTCCATAAAAGTTATAATTGCTGCGGGAGAGAAACATACATGAATTTGTAAGTCTAATAAAAAGTCAAAGAACAATTACGCAGTCACACAAAGTCACAACACACACACACACACACACGCACATACAATCACACTCACACACAACATTCACTTCACACGATAGATTACAATATGTTTTAACATGACAAATATTTTATTTTAATGGTATTAAAAATAAAGGTTTTAACTCAATTTTTTTATAGAAAAAACAGAAGTAACATTTTTGATGTTAGAAAAATGTAATTTTGTATCGATAGACTTACTACATCTTGATTTCTTCAGCACGTTTTCTTTTAGGGGTACATTTCTGGCCACACTCAATGGGCGTACTTGCTGTCCTCTTTAGTGCATCTATTAGCATTTTATTGACACGTTCATGTAAACTCCTTAATAAAAAAGCAAAAATAAAATTACTAGCACATAGTTCCAAGTGAATTTAACATAAGAGTTAGACATTTAACAATGAATCGTTTCTAAAATTTAAATAAAAAATTAATTCAGCTCTTTATTGTACTAATGTATAAAGAGTAGTTTTTTTTTTTTTTTTAATATTATTTTAACTTGAGAATATACTTATCAATGTAGTTGTAGAAATGTTTAGGTAAACTTCATATGTTTAAAAAAAACAGTATCAAAATGTAATATTAAAGGTACTTACGGCAGTAGGTCAACTGTTCTTTTAGGAGTTAAACAATTTACTTCCGCTTTCCTTTGACATAATAACTCAACAACCTCACGATGGTTGTAGGCTGCTGCTAACGTTAAGGCAGTCTGTCCATTGTTGTTGTACTCGTTTACTAGAGCACCATGGACAAGCAAAGTCTCAACAACATCAACATGTCCAGCTGATGAGGCCAGCATTAACGCGTTGTCCCCATTGGCATTGCAGAGGTTAACCTGCGAATTGCATTGAAGTAGCGTGTTTGTAATTTGAACGAAGCCATTCTTCGCGGCAAACATGAGTGCGGTCCATCCCTCATTATTTCTGTGATTAACTTGAGCTCCTCGACTGAGTAAAATTTTAATGATCTCGTGAGAATTTTCACAAACTGCAATCATAAGGGATGTCCAGCCATGTTTTTCTGCAATATCAACTATTGCTCGATTGTCTAGTAAGATTTGAACACAGTCGAACTGGTTTTGTTGGCATGCTAACATAAGTGACGACCACCCGTCCTTCTCAACTCTGTTGACGTCACAGTGAGAAGCTATCAGGCGTTGGTTGATTTCTGTCCGGCCCATATATGATGCTATGTGCAACGCCGACCATTTGTCTATATTTTCTGAATTAACATTGGCTCCATATTTTATCAACGTCTCAACAGTCTTAGTGAAACCTTTCTGTGTTGCGAGCATCAACCCCGTCACGTGATCAAAGAGTTTAACATTTATGTCAGCATTGTTGACCAGTAGAAGCTCTAAAATCTCAGAATGTCCGTGGTGTGAAGCTATCAACATGGCGGTGTTTCTGTTCTTGTTTGAGTGGTTTATATTAGCTCCTCTGCTTATTAGCAAACGGACTGCATCAAAATGCCCAAAGCTTACAGCAATCATAAGAGGCGTCCAGCCGTTGGAGAGTTCATCATTGATGTAGGCGCCATGGTCAAGCAATACATTTAATATACCTGTATTTCCATTTCTAGATGCTAGAGCCAGAGCTGAAGTGTATTCAGAAACATCCCAATCACAAAATTCATAGTCAACATTAGAATAAAGCTTGGAACCCAAAGACTTTATGTCTGGATACTTCCAATCTTTATACGAAAGTTTTCTATTGACATCACATTTTCCTATTAATAATTGTACTATTGCATAGTGAATATTTTGTATAGCCAGAAACAATGCATATTCAATTTGAATTGTCCCACCGCTTAATTTCTCTGTACAATAAATAAGAAGTAGCTGAACTGTGTCAGTTTTTCCCATTTGTGCAGCCATAAAAAGAGCATATTCGAAGTTTTGCTTGGTCCCGGTCAATTTTAACATTTTCTGAAGCAACATTTCTGCTATTCTACTGTTTCCACATTGCGTGGCAATAACAAGTGCTGACCTACCAAAACATACCTCAATACCAACATCAGCACCGTGTTTTAAAAGTAGTATAACCGTCGTTGCATGTCCATTCTGTGTAGCCAACATCAGTGACGTCCATCCGTCCTTTCCCATGTGATTAACATCAGCTCCGTTCATTAGTAATATCTCTGCAGTGGTATAATGACCCCTAGATGAGGCAAACATGAGCGGCGTCCAACCGAATTGATCCGTGGCATTTACGTTTATTCCTCGTTTGATAATTGTCTGAACGACTAAATTCATGCCATTGTATGCGGTCACAAAAAGTGTTAAGATGTTATTGACATGTCCTGAAGCAAGACTTAAATTAGGCGATTGAAAACGAGGTGACACGGGGTGGAAATAGGGAAGCTGAGTTGGTGCAGTTGCACAATTCATGTAATGTGAATTATGCAGCTTCTCTCTTTCCTTCTGCCCATCACTTCTATTTTTAAGAAGTTTTTGACAAACCTTTTTGAACATTTTTTATTAAAAGTAGAACAAAATAATCAAGATAGCGATTTATTGTTGTAGTATTTAATAAAATATTGTAGAATTCCGTAAAGGTAGCCACATCAATCCATTTAAACGATGAACTCATCAGTTGTTTACAGCTTGTTTGCTGCTAATTTGTGCTGGGAAACCAGAGCCGCCAAACTTGGTTACCTTAAACATACAAAGGCATATAACAACAATATTAATTATAAAAATATTACACAAAATGCATTGTGTTTTCATTATTAATAATCAGTCATATGTCACTTTAATATATTTGTAATTTTTGTTAATTATATTTTGTTATTAAATTTCCTACGAACTTTGTTGATAATTTGGTATTAAACGTTGAAAGCGTTCATATGCACGACGGTATCAATTTAAAAAGAAAAACATTATTAATTTTAACGTAGTATCTCTGCATCTGTTAAACCACCACTGTACTTTCAAATAAGTGTGGTTGCAAGTTTCTTGTTATGAGTCGTTGTACGCTATTTGTAAGTGTATTTTCTGGAAAAGCTTTTTGCTACCTTAAGTAAATATTTACTTTTTTAAACTAGGGCTGTGGAAATTAACGATTAATATCTCGGTAAATGTAAAAAAATTTAATCGATGAAAATTGTTTTAGTCGAAAAAATTGCGATTGAATTTAGGGAGCCCCATCATGTACATGGATCCTACACAAACATAAATAATCAATAATTAATAATATTTTGTTTTTTACGTACAAACTTCTCCATATAAAAAAAAAACATTGTAAAGTGTTAACTTTAAAATATTCTGTTTTATAAGGAAAATGATATAAGGAATTAAACATCCTCTTTACTTTATTAAATATAACAACATTTTTATTCATTGACATGGTATTGAAAAACTTATATGATAAAAAAAAAAATTAAAATGTCATTTGTCTGATTTTGTTACTTTACTTGAAAATTTCAGTTTATTGTCTTCATACATCTTATTTTTAACTTTAATCAACATCAACATCATCGATTAATTGTTCGGTAATTTTTCCAAAGTTAACGATTAAATTTAAAATAATCGATAATAGCCCTATTTGAAAATCATCTAGACTTTATTTACATGTAATCTTTAGGCTAAATTACAAAGAAAGTTTGTTGGAATCCAAGCTGAACTGAACTGACTGTATCAGGTATAATCAATATTTTTCTATCTTTTCAAACTGTTTCCCTAGAAATTTTGTTTCAAGTTAGAAATGCAATTAAAAATATACGGTATGTTATCTTGAATATATAGAAAAACCAAATGTGTTATATCTAAAAAAAATAATTGTTTTTTAATATTGCTCGTCAAATTGATTAACTTTTTAATTGCCTCGATCGTTTTTTATTACTGTTTTCCTGAATTATTATTTGACAACGTGTAGTAGTCCGGTGTAGTTAAATCGTTTTGAGATTTTTAAATAAAACATAAAGAGGTGGGATGAGCTGAAGAAGAAAATTCAACTTTGAAGCAAAAGTGAAGACTTTTTAATTTACTTTTGTTTCCAAGAGAACCTACTTTTAAATATATATATATATATATATATGTATGTTTAAAATTCTTAAATTTAATGAGTAAACAGTTATTGAATTCGAACGAAGCCTAAAATTAATTTGGTGGCGTATGCTTACCAATATCCTTCTGGATGGATGAGTAACAATATGCAAGTGAAAAACTACTCAGACGTTAACTTGTACGGTGTACATCCAAAAAAATTGTCTTGCTAACCAGGGCTTTATTATCTAAACTTATTACTAAATTTCCTTGACATATACATTTTTGAGTGTTTTTTCCGCTTATTATAACTTACATCTGTATTTCTCTTCCTGGTTTAAGCACTGGTTCTCATTAAGATAATATATCCATTTTAAATATATATTTATGTAGCCGATTGGCGGCAAGAATGTATATGAATTACTGATCTAATTAATGAGTAAATACAACACGGCTGAGGGCTATATTTGTTTACTATTTTGTTTTTCTTTGGTTTATTAAGTCTCTTAATCATAAAGACACAGTAACTAATGGTGCTAACTCTATGTGCACCTGCAATCGGACAACCAGAGTGCAGATATAATAATGTTCTCTTTTATGCCAAAATAGCTCCATAACGTCGACCGTCAAGATCGCTGGCTCTCTCCGTCTGTTCCGTCTCTCTCTTCTTTATAAAGGTTCCCCCAAAAAGCGTCTCTGAAAATGTACCAAGCATATCGGATGCTCATCAACAAAATGTCATGCCGTTCTCAATTGTCTTTTATAATTTACTTTTTTGAGTCTTCCTTGTGACCCTGACCAATTAGCATTCCCTGGACCAGCCCATCTCTTTTGATCTCCACAATCTGTATGTCGTGGGCAGGCCCAGAATATATACAATGTGATCACGGACCGTAAGGGGGCTAGGTGTCCCATTAAAACCGGGCTCGTCATAATATAAATACCGTGTTTACTCTCGGTGCCAATAATCTAGGGCAATCCGTCACGTGAACCTGAAGCTTTTGAAACCCAGCATCTTCACTGATGCTATTAAAATTATGCCCCGGTTACAATGGCTATGAAATAAGTTGTTTTCGGTATGATCATTTCTATGAATAGAAGTTTAAACGGCATAATATATCATTAAATATTATCATTTTTTAATTAAAGGAAATGTTAAAATTTAGTACCCACATTTAAACAAAATACGATTTGAATAAAATTAAAGATAGAGGTACACTACCTGAATACGTTGCATGCGAGTTCAAATATATTTCTTCAACCATATTAAAGTTAAGAAGCAATGTATTTATCATAATTAAACATAAATCAAGCAAGGGAATTTTTTTAATGTCTTTAGGGCATCGTCAAGACATTGTTTATGGGATCCCTCATTTTGCCAGCTACCTCTGCATTATGAGAGACCTGCTCGGTTTACTAGAGGACGTAGCTTTACATCTCTTTGGTAGTCAGCAATATCGAAGTGGTTCATGAGAGCTCAGGATTCGCTGGCCTGTTGAAGGTGTGGTTATTTAGGATGAGTAGTTGGAGTGGGTCTGGGCAATGTATGCATATTTAATTATAGCCTACGAGACCTGGGTCAGCAAAGATCTTAAACAATTCTGACGTTAATGTTTTTTGTTGTTGTTGAAAACATCGTTTATTTGTGTAAAGCTGCATTATAATTACGGGTAGAGATCGAGTCTTCTCTGGCCTGTATCATTTTCTTCTTAACCGGAGAGAAAATTAGTAGGAATCACTAGTGCTTTCTTACCGGGAGAAATAAGACTTCATACGCACATGTTTATGATGTGCGTCTTTGTTTTGAATGTAATTTAAGCTGAAAACAATTAATTGGCTGATATTTCATTTTCCAAAGATTTAAAGAATCTTGAGTTGTGTTTCCAATGTTAAATTTTTTTACGGTTATTACTTTAACTGAGCTCGATTGCCGATTGTTTAAAATTTGTCGGTGTAGCTAGTCCTAGAGTTAATTTTTTTCACGCACTTCAAAAGATTAAACTCCCTCAATATCTTTACACATAATTGCTGATTATTTGTTTTGTGGATGTGCAGGTGCTTATGGCCTTTAGATTTCTTACATGGCGACGACATTAGGGAATGAGTCGTTGTTATGCTGTCACTGTTTGTTATTGGTGAGAGCACAGGCTGTGATGAAACTCTCAGAAACCAGTGCAGTCTTAGGCAGAGTTTTACGATCACTGAAGGGAGTTGTTAATGTCAAAACCTTTGGTAAATCGTTTTCATGGGGTAGTCTTTGAATATTCATAAATAGCAATGTCGACACAAGTTGTTCATCCGAAGAAGCTTTGGAATGTCAATTAGTGTTTCGACTACAAGGAACAAGGCGTAACTTAAACATTTTCCTAACCGTTGCACGTCGACAGTTATTACTCCATGGTACACACCGCCGCTCTATTGATAGCTGGTGTCAAGGGTTAAGCGGCCAAGATGTGGCGATGCCCAAGATTCAGTTAAGGTGACTACCTCGCTCTCCACGTCGATAAGAATTGCATTTAGAAAGACATGTTTGATTATATTCAGAGTTTGGCATTAACCAGTGAGATCTATTAGCTTCAACGTTATGCGTCGCAAGGATGTTAAACTCAAGATGCCAATTGCTGTCTGAGAAATTCGTGTTTCGTCTGATGCTGTCTGTGAAATTCAACATTGGTGTTTGACACTCAGCATTGTTTTCGTGGCGAATACGTTGCTTGTAAAATTCTGGTCCTCCCATTCTCACAGAAAAAAACAAGCAACAAAATTAACAGCTTTGATAGAGCTTTGGCTGTGCAATGTCACACTTAAAATCAGATATAAGTATAGCAACACGTGACAGCTTCAGTACAATGTTGTATTCACGTTTTCTCGTTGCATAAATTCCCAGGTCAGTTTATGACGCGTTCAACCAAAAGTTGTTCTGATAACTTTACTTTTAAATGCCTATTGGAGCAATCAATGTTACATAATTTACATTTTTGTTTTGTTGAGATATTTTCCCTGTCTTATAGACATTTAAAAAAATGTTCTGAACTTATTTTTTTTTTTAATCACCACACAAAAAACTCAAATCCAAGTTATGCATTCAATTGAAAAAAATTGCATATTAACAATGGAAAATATTGCCAAGTCTCAATTCTCCAAGTGGTATTTTAAGGTTTGTTACATGCAGGTCCAAGTAGTTGTAAAAAAATTATATTTGAAAACTTGTTACAAATTAATTTATTAAAAAACGAATCAGGATTTGTAATTAACATATTTTTCAGGTTTTAGTTTAACTTAATATTTAACTATGTTTTTTGTTTTTTTTTAATTTATATACTTTTTAAATCATGGTTATTATTAGTAAAAATAATGCATTTAGGTTTAGGTACTTGGATGACAATTTTTAATTAATTTTAAAAATATAAAAGTAATACAGCTGTAAAGAAATTGTTTGATGATTTAAAAAAAAAAATAATAAAGATGATCTTTTTATCCCCATTTGGTTCCAGAATTATGAATGTTTTCTAGAACCTCAAAATCATTTTTTTACTACGTTGTTTTCCTTCAAAGTTTATGCCTTTTTAGAAAATTTAAAAAAATGCCCAAAGCTTTAGTATGTAATCAGAAAGAATATAATATTGTTAGGAGATATATTTAAATATAAGTAGAAAACAGAAGTCATGGTAATATCCAAAAAAGAAAACCAACCCAGAATGTAGATTAATAGAAGATGGAGAAACATTAAAACAAGACACCAAATTTATTATCTAGGAACAATGTTGACCTCAGACGGAAGATGTACAATGGAGATAAACAGCAGAATAGTCAATCGAAAGCAATAATTAATAAAATAAAGAATATCTTGACCAACAAATCCATATCAATAGAAGAGAGGAAAAAAGTGCTTCAGTGTTACGTTAAACCAGTTTTATTTTATTGATGTGAGGCTTGGTCAGTCACCAATGAACTACATAAACGTTTGGAAGCCTGTTAAATGTGTTTCTTTAGGCGAATGTTAAATTACCATGGACAAATAAGAGATCTAATTTTTTAGACACATTATGAGGTGAGGGTAACTAGAACACACAATAACAACAGAAAGATAGAGGGCAAAAGAGATCGAGGCGGACAGAGAGACAAGATGCTGGACGGGCTGACAAGATGACATGGGGCATAATATAACATATGTCTCAGAAATGGTAATTAACACAGTAGATAGCACAGGCGTATGATATGTTCCAGGTAATTCGGAATGTTTAAAAGAAAGGGGTCCAGTGGTAGTTAAAGATTGTCATCTCCTTCCACAACTTACCACATATAAATGCTACGAGGGTCAATGCTAATTAACGGGAACATACATAATTTAAACGTTTGGTTTACCACTTGAGATAATGTCACGATGCACTCAGCACACTCGGACACAACCAATGACAACTCTTAAACTTTTTTTCGTGTTTAGTGGTTAATAGACATAGGCTTATGATTAAATGAAATTTAATATCTTTATAGCGATTGTTTTCCTTGTCGTAAACTTAATTGACAGTATTACGCGTGAATATTCAATCAATATATGAATGTCCAATTAAATATGGTGTAAACAATGATTTTTTTTTCTCGAAATGATGTATGTAACTAAATTAGCAATTAATGCACAGTCATATTCAGGAAAAATATGCTCACATTTTTTTTTAGTTCCTTATTTACGTATCAAATCTTTTAAATATCAGTTTTTATATTGTCAATGTAACTGTTACTCTGTGAAAGGTCGCTATTTGGAAGTCGCTATTATGATGGTCTCTGCTTTAACAGTCCTTGTTTTTCTTCATTTCAAATGCTTTTGGTAAATTATAAAAGAATTTTATAGCGAGTAAAATTGCCATCAAAGTGCATGCCGCGTGGTTCCAATAACATGGTTATTTTTTTCTTGTGTAGTTCTTTTCTCTCTAGTCACAACGTGAGCGTTGCATACATAGGCAAGAATGATTTCTTGGCAAGTTTCATTTTCACTGGGAAAAAAATTAATTTGATGCTAGTAAAATGTAGGCAAACAATTAGCTAATAAGATAAATGTCTTTATTGTTTAAAAAGTGCATAGATTTATATATGTATGGCTGAAAATGAAGTAGCGTTCAGTAATTTATTGATGCAATGAAAATTTCAATTAGACTAATGTCCTTAAGACATATTCGGCATCCTTCCGTCTCGCGAGACGATGGTGCATCACTGTTGGGTTGGGTTGCATTTTCTCGAGTGGCTGTGCAGTCCTATCCTTGAGTGACAGTCTTTGCCACAGTTTTTACACACGAGTTCTGTGCTTCCAAATGTTTTGGCCTTTCTCCTAGCTCTTCTGTCTGCAGCCTCCTCCATTCTTCGCTCCTCGGCTACTATGACGCCCTCTTTGACAACTGTGCGCCACGTAGATCGGTCTTCTGCCTTACACTCCCAGTCACTTGTATGTATTTTGGCTGCTTTCATGTCCCTTTGACAGACATCTTTAAATCGCAAGCGTGGGCGACCTGTTTTCCTCTTTCCTGAAGCAAGTTCACCATATAGGAGGTCCTTCGGGATGCGGCCGGGGCTCATTCTTTTGACATGTCCTAGCCACCTCAGGCGTCTTTCACTAAGAATTGAGAACATGCTTTGGGTATTGGCACGCGTTAGGACCTCACTATTAGGCACTTTTTCTTGCCATTTAATACCAAGGATGCGGCGCAAGCATCTCAAATGGAAGCTGTTAAGCTTACGCTCTTGTGATGTATAAGTGGTCCATGTCTCGCTCCCATATAGTAGTGTACTGATGACACAGGCTCGATAGACGCACAGTTTGGTTTTCTCCGTTAGCTTGGTGTTTTGCCAGACCCGCTTATTTAGTTTAGCCATTGTTGCGGCTGCCTTGCCAATTCTGCTGTTTATTTCTTCTTCAATGGACAGTGTATTGGAGACCTTGGATCCCAAGTAGGTGAAGCTGTCCACAACCTCCAAGTTTTCATTATCGATATTTATGGTAGGAGGAGGTCGAGTGTCTTGGGCCATGATGTTTGTCTTTTTCAAGCTGATTTGCAGACCAAATTCTTTGCAGGCATTGGAGAAGCTTGACACGAGTTGTTGCAAACCAGATTCTGTATGTGCTGTTAGTGCCGCATCATCCGCGAATAGTAGCTCTCGAATTAGGACATCCGTTGTTTTGGTCTTGGCTCGGAGGCGGGCAGTGTTGAAAAGTCCTCCATCAGCTCTGGTATGTAACCAGATTCCCTCACTGCTATCCTTGAATGCGTATCGAAGAAGTACAGAGAAGAATATTGCGAAGAGTGTTGGTGCGAGTACACAACCTTGTTTAACTCCGCTGCTGACAGGGAAGGCCTCTGACTTAGCTCCATCGAACTGCACTGTGCCAAGCATATTTTCATGGAACTGTCTGATGATGGCAAGTAGGTGAGGGGGACAGCCAATTTTTGCCAGTATTTGGAATAGCCCTTTGCGACTGACTAAGTCGAAGGCTTTTGTAAGGTCCACAAATGCAATGTATAGTGGCATCTGCTGCTCTCTGCATTTTTCCTGGAGCTGTCGTATGGAGAACACCATGTCTATGGTAGACCGACCGGACCGGAAACCACACTGAGATTCTGGATAGACGCGGGATGCTAGGCTTTGTAAACGTGTTAGTATAAGACATATCACAACATGTAAGTGGACTTTTAGGATATTCAGCAAATATATAAAGCAAATTTGTTAAAATTGGTTTTTTGTTTACAAGACATGAATAACAACCTATGTTTAAATCTAAAAGTGTTCAATTATTTTGATGTCTTTCCCATTCAGAATTATAAGGAGACTACGTTATAATATATGTATTATGTTCTTCTACATAATGGAAATGGCTGATGGAAATTTGGTCCTTTTTTTATTTTAGTCTGAGTGCAAAAGAGGGAGAGAGAGACAGAGAGAGAGAGAGATGGGAGAGTTACACGACAGCTAGAGAGAAAGAAACCAGTTCATCGAAGAAAAGCGACAGTAATAGACAATAAATAGAAGCGGGGTATTAAGAGAAACCAAGCCACAAGAATTAATATTTATAATTAGATACGAAAAATTTGCTCACTTTCAAGACATGAATCAGATAACCACTAATTTCAAACTCCTTGAAAATTTAGAAAAAGCACATTTTGTCCCTTTCAACATTTCCATTCAGTGAAGCGTAACCGAAAAAACATCTTGTGAAACAAACCAGACTAATGACATAAAGAAGGTGAGCTATTTAGTTAATACAACGACCCACCTGCCCTAGCCTCGTTCTCTCCTAGCGCTATAGAAACTGGCGGCAGAATGTAAAAATAAAACTTTACAAATCGTTGTCAAGTTGCATTTAGAAGCCTTTTTAATTATTACATATACAACTTAAGCCTATTTTTTTTTAACATCATTTGTTCTACTTATGTTTTATTTTTTTATTTTTTTTAATTTTTTGGTTAAAGCAAATCAATTTACTGAAATGAAATTTTTTTTTTTTTTTTTTTTCTTTTTGTAAAGGTTTTTCATTCAGCTTATTGGTTGCTTTAACATACGTCGCATTATACATAAAGAACCTTCGATAAAGCATTGTGGGTATAAACAAAGTTCAAGGTTAAGCTTTCAATTTTTAACAGCCCAGCGAACAGCTTTAAAATTTAGGGTAGGGGTGAGTTGGCTGTCATTCCGCTCATTTCTTCATTATCTTATTTTTCTTTATTTTACCTTTATCACTAGGACTAGGAGAAGTAGCCACGCTGTCATTAAATCATTTGCATAGGATAGCAAAGGTAGTCCTTGGATTGTTAGGACCTAAAAACTCAATGCTAGCTAGCTAAATGTTCAGCTGTTCTAGAATTTGTTCAAAAGAGACGCTGTGCAACATAGTTTAGAAGATGAAAAACTTAACTGAAAATGAAGTGAGATATATATATATTTGACTCAGGGGCGGATTAAGACTGCACGGGGCCCCAGGCTGAAATCAAATGAGGGCCCTATCTAGCCAACGTCCCTTAAAATAAAATGATTGCCAGCAGCTAATATAAGACTGTAGCTAAATAATAAAAATAAAAAAAGAACACAAAGAAATAACTGTTTAAAGTGTTCGCCGGTATATTACAGTTGAATTAAAAAAGAATTTAAAAAAAAAAGATTTCCACTACTAGGAATCGATCCCGAGCATCAAATTGAAGCAATTTTAAAAATATATACCATATTTTATAAATATGGTTTTTAGTGAGCCAATCATATCAAGTTTTTCGTTATTAAGACTGTCATGTCTGAATATCGATCAGTTCAATAAAGACGATTTATAAATGTATTTAAAAGTATTATATTTTCAATGGTTCGTGCAAACATTTGTACAAAATATAAAAAGTTTTGAAGCCCCCAAACCGTCGGGGGCCTCTGGCTATAGCCCGTTCAGCACCGCCCCCCCCCCTTAATCCGCTATAGATTTGACTGATGTTCTATGTCATTAACCACCAACACGAAAGCCTATGATCAATGTAAACCCAAAATAACTTTGCTTAGCAATTATTTGACGTAATTATGAGTAACCAATAATGTGGCATGTGAATGATTGGCTGATTGACTATTTTTAAAAGGCATTTAGGAGGTCACGAATTTATCGTGGTTCTTTCTACATGCGTTGTTTGTATTTTTATATGATGTTTATGCTAAATATATGTATCCGCTAAAATGCGTTCAGTCGTATTTTATCCAATCGTTATGGTTTTTTTTAGGTGTGTACCTGAGTATTAGTGTGTGTCTGATTGTGTTTCTTTTTGTGTGTGTGTCTGAGTATGTGTGTGTGAGTAAGTGTGTTTGAGTAAATGAGTGTCAGCGTCTGACATAGTGTTTATGTTTGTATGTGAGTGTGTGAGTGTGTCTTAACGTCTTTGCGATAGAGCGTGTGTTCTGGTAAACATAAAGCCTAAAAAATGTCTGACAAGTATCTGCACGTCCTACAACGCATGACATCTAAGCAAGACAAACACGTCTGGTCTAGTTGTGTCTCGTTTAGTACTTGGCGCCAGACGAACGGGTTGGTCGATGTCTCCCGAGGAGACATGTAACGTGGTTCAACGTGCATTCAAGACAGTGAAAACATTCCTCGCGATAGAGCCAGCCATTTTACCAGGAACAGTGACTGAAAAAGACTGACATTAATGATTATATTTGTTTTCTTCTTTCTATACTTCGATGAATAATTTGAATAGCCTAAGATATGTCAAGTGTTTCTTAAAGTTCGGTGCTTACCGCACGGGATTTATGGCTGTCATTTCATTATATTTATCAAGCTTATTATTCCTGCATCTGCTAATTAAAATGTGTTTTTTTAGCGCATTTTCGAGATGTCGAAATCGCTATTGCATCCGTTTTGTCCGTCCGTCCGTCTGTCATCACCCTTGATCACAGCATCCATAAGTCCTAGACCTATGATGTATATATGTTTTTTGTATGCCCTGACCTGCCATTTGTGCATCAACACTCAGTTACTCGATCCGTTTAAAAACCCCGTTAAAACTACCAAAAAATATTTCGAATCGAGAGGTAACACTAGCAGAGGGAACGGCCGCCATTGCCGGAAGTCGAATGCATGTCTCGTCAAGCATTGAAGAGTGGTGCGAAATGGTGCAAAAGAATTAGTTGTTTTTTTTTAGTTGACGTCATTAGAATATGTGTAAAAGTTTAGAGAGTTTTACGTCATCATTTGTGGTGACTTGAAGTTGGATTAAAGAGAAAATATTTTTTTTTTAAATGTAAAGAAATGACTTTTAAATAAAAAAATGTCAGGTATATTCATTACACAAGAAAATTCATAAAAATATGTCTAAAATCTAAACACAATTACTGATAACTACATAATTCTGATATCTAACATAAGTACTGATACATAATACGAAAATGCGCTAACACGTCCTGAATTCCAATAGGTACCAGGCTTAACATGATTTTTTTTACTTCATGCCCCCCAAGTGTGCTCTTTGTATATAGTATCTCTCTCAGGATATATACAGAGCGAGAGTGAGAGAGGGAAGTGTGGTAAGGAGAGTAGGAATAGATCTAAGAGAGAATGGAATAGAGAGATAAAAGAACAATATTTTGGGAGACGGTGCGTGGGAGAGTTGCATATGTGCTTAGCTGGTGAATCAAGGGATCGAATCTGTGTAGGCAGGGACTTTTTCCCAGGGTCAAGTGTGCCCTTGTGTCGACCCAGCTTAAAAAAGAAGCAACTAATACTAGAAGAAAAACAAAGGCGTCAAAGAACAGCGTGTTTCCTATTACCTGTAGCCCGTGAACGCTTTGTTAATTGCCAATATATTCTTAACAGAACGTAGAATGAAAAATCTTCTGTTAAGAGCGTCGGTATAGATAAAACTGAGAAGGTAAGTGGGACAGAATTCAAATATATTCGGGAGAGAGTTTATCCGAGTGTTACATACAAAGAAAGTTGGAGTTACTGTGAAAAAGAAATACATGAAGACTTGCTGGTTATTGTTATGGAGAAAGGAGGAGGGAGTGAGAGAGAGATATGCCATTGCAAAAGAAAACAAAAATAAGAGATGTGTCATATTTACAGAGTTACATTTTTTAATAGGAGAAGTGAGAGCGAAATTGATAGCCTCAAAGAAATGATTTGTAAAAGATATTGACTGAGAAATAATTTTTCTTTTTCCTTACGTAACTACTTTCCTAGATATAGTTTATCTTAATAATTTTAATACTGGTGTAAATACAGTACTTTTCATACTATCGTAGCACTAGACGAAATATTTACTGTAGTATACAAAATTAAATATTGGATAATAAAGAGTAAACGTATTGTTTTTATTACAAGATGTATTTGTCATTTTGTATTTTATTTAAAAGCATTATCACAGTTCTATTCTGTAAAAGTGTGGCGAGAAAGATGTGAGGTCAGGGGTAATGCACTCCTTTAGTTGCTCTATTAGCACCATCTCTACGACGCCCTGGTAAGTTTCGGGATATTTCCCCAGGGTGCGCCATTTGTCAAAATACTTCGTTAGCCGCACTAGTAGCTGGCTATACGTCTCTGCTTTCTTCAGTCGAGCAGTCCTGAATTTCTTCCGTTACGTGGATGCTGTCAGTTCATACCTCGTGAGAAGCGCTGATCGTAAGGCTGCGAAATTCTTTGAGTCTTCTTCTGATAACTTGGAATAAACTTCATCTGCTCTTCCCTTCAGGGCATGAGATAAGCGTAAATTCCACCTGTCCTCTGGGAGTTCATACATACGAGCAAGTTGTTCGAATCGATCGAGGTATACCTCAATCGACTCTTCCTTCTCATCAAAGGGTCCAAAGGGAACAGCAGCGATTGGTGAATCTTGTCTGTCCCGGAATCTATGACAAGATTGCTACCTGGGACCTTCGTGTTCTCCTTCTTCGCCTTCTCCTTTTCTATCTCCAACTCTATTAGCCTTAGAGCGTGTGCTCTGTCTGCTTCTTCCTTGGCCCTGACCATCTCTCGTTCTTCTCTCTCCCTGGCCATCGCTCGTTCTTCTCTCTCCCTGACCATCTCTCGTTCTTCTCTCTCCTTGGTCATCGCTCGTTCTTCTATCTCCCTGGCCATCTCTCTTTCTTCTTTCTCCGTGGTCATCTCTATAAATGAATCCACTTCCCTGTTGATGTGCTGTAACAGTTCAGCTCCTTGTAGCCTGAGAGATTCGCCTTCCCGGCGTGCTTCAGCCTTGACCTTCACAAAGTCTGCAATACTACTGTGTAATTGATCTCTAACTATGTACCCGGGTATTGCAATCAGGTGTTGCAATTACTAGTACTAGGTTAATTACAAATCTTAATTAATACAAATTATTTGGTAATTTAATTAATTAATATATTAATAAATGTGGATAAAGGCAAACTAATGATGATTTATAGGCTCTAATTGGGTTAATCTATCGAATGTGTGAGATCACTAGTATAATTCTAAAATCAATCCCGGACGACGGCCACCATTTATACACGTGTGGCGAGAAAGATGTGAATATTGTTTGACAAGTCGTTAAGGGGTATAATATTTAATTTATTCTCTCTCTGCCTACACGTACATACTTTAGTGATCTCTCACAAAACGATGATTAACAAACAAGATGGTAAAATGTAACAATATTTTATTATACAATAATTACAATAAGCGGAAACAAATTCCGTTATGGCCAAAATTCATCACTAGGCTTAAGCCAATCAATATATATAGTTATATAGTTAACACTTAAATTTTTAGGATGGACTGCCCCGCTCCTTGAACGGTTGGTTCTGCAATTCTGTCCTATGGGCTTCTTCACCTATGGTTCCAGGTGACTTCGGTGATCACGGATT